>WAAG01028614.1:685-12516 GCA_013390105.1 Tichodroma muraria | reverse complement strand
ATATTCCTTATTTTTTTCATATTCCTGGCATTTTTTTTTCTCCTACTGCTTTTGCATCAGTATTTTGTAAAATAGCAAATAGTAAACTGCATGTCATGGGTATGTGTGCTAGTGTGAGAATGAAAAGAAAATCTGCACAATATATATTTTTTAGAGTTTTCATTATGTTCCTGATGTAAGTCTCCTGCTGTTGTTTATTTATTTGTGCATGTGTGATGACTTTTGAGTAAGAGGAGGGTTCTAATACTGCAGACAGTGGTGAATGATAATCAGTCATGGGAATAGCTTCTCCATGGCCTTTCTTAGATAAAAATGATACTAAATAGGAATTACTAAAATTCTGTCACTCTCATGCTGGATGTAAAAATATACCAAGCAAAAAAGCAAAGATTTCTAAAGGTTTGAGGTCTTTTGTGCCATCCATGTTTCATTTTGAGGTCCTTGAGCTATTATAAAGAGTGATGCCATTTCACACAGAACTGTTGTAGAAACACAGATTGGTGCTGGGCAATCTAGATAAGGAAGTACAAGAAAAATCCTCTATTTGAATGGAAACAAATCAGTTGAATGGCAAAAAATTGAATTTCCACGCCTTTTGAAAAGCATGTACAAGGAAGAGAAGGGGGTGGGGAAAGCAAGACACATTAGTGGGTCACCATGAGATTGAGTTTTTGAGCCATCATGAAATTAAATAATTTCAGGAACTTCTGATTGGAGTTAGTCATTTGGGTGAACAGTTAAGCCACCCTTGTACCAGAGAATGAAAAAATAAAAGGCTTCTGTGTTTCAGGTTGTCAATTTCTTAAATTATTCAGCATTTACTGCTTATAAATAGTAATTATTTGCTTTTTCCCCTCTAGAGCTGAAAATTATCTTTTATATTCAAATATTTAAATATACTGTGCTGTAGTTGGGGCACAAAAATTCCTAATGTCAGAACAGATTTTTGTACAAGGAATAATTTGAAAGTGGGGGATTAGTTTCCACCTTTTGAAACACAGTGCTTTCTGTAATCTTCAAACATTATTTAGGATAATGGAAGCCATCATCCTGGTTCTCAAATGTTAGCACTTCCATTAGAATTTGCTGCTACCTCTTATTTTTTTTTTTATATTAAAATACAAGGCTTAAAAGGTATTATCTTACTAAAGGAGGGCAATTGTAGAGATGATTTGATTGAATAAAGGAAAAAGCTGTACAGGCCTTTTAAGATCAAGGATGTATTGATGGAAAGCTATCATTAGAGACAATTAATGTTCTCCAAGGGAAGAAATTGATTATGGACAGAGATGGACCCTAAGGAGCAGATATGTCTTAATGCTCCAGGGCCTTAAGGATTATACATTCCATTCACAGCATCTGTATTTTAACCCTTTATGAGGGCTGGACTAGAAGCTAACACTTAAGAAAACTCTCAGAGTTTAATAAAGGGGAGTCTGTACTTGCGCCTGGCTGACACAGGCTATTCCTTCAAGGTTTTTATTGTTTTGTTTTGTTTTTCCAGGTATCATTTTACCTAGTTAAAGTGTCAGATTTCATATACACATTATGTAGGTTTGGATAATTTTAGGCTGGAAGAATACAGTCTCGGTGTAGAAGGAAACTAGGCATGAAGTAAGAATTTTCAACATTACAGTGCTATGGGAAGTGTATTCTGTGACTGAGAAGGCTTTTTACTATTTGAAGGTTACTCTTAAGCCTTTTTTCTATTAATTCTTTAAAAGATTTTGTTTAAATTGTATTCCAGTATGGACTTGAGTTAGTGCTCCAAGTCTGGATTCAGATACTAAGTATTGTCATTCTGAGTCTGAGGAAAAATATTGAGAAAGCAGCCCCAGAACTGTTGCTCTGAGTTGCAGAGCCAATTCACAGATGGGCTGTTTTATCATGTTGGTTTTCTTTGGCTTGCTTCTCAATGAAGGCAAATATTTGGCATATTTGCTCACATTTGTTCTTTAGCTGGCTGAAGAACGAGTGCCTAGAACTGAGCAGCACAATATTTCCCCAGCACCTCTGAAAGCTCTGCCCAATTGCAGCATATTGCAGCAGTGCTGTGCCAAAACGATTCCTACCACATCTACTCCTCTTTGTCAGAGCTGGGGATGTTTGTGCCTTCCCTTCCTGGAGTAGCATATTCCTGCCTGCGCTGTTCCATGCTCCAGCAGACCCATGGGGAGACGAAGTAACAGCGGTTTGGTTTGTCTTCAATGCTGCAAACTCATTGGCCTTCCCTTCAGATTTTTATTTTTTTGTTATCCTCAAGTAAGGAAGTCTAATCTAAGACTCTTAGGTTGAAATTTTGCAGAGAAAGCAAGAAAATGCTTTCTCCATCTCAACGTTTCAAACTTGATTAGAACTAAAGTAGCGTGGCTAAAACCTACTGCATCATATTTGTAACACAGGCTGAGAAATGACATTTTTCTACAGCTTTGACTTTTTTTATAATATATTTTGGTGTGTAGTACTTTGATCACTCATAAAATAGTATACTTGCTTTTAATATACTTCATATCTTTTTTGATATGCAGTTAATCAGATTTATTTTTTAGAGAGATTTCTAATTGATTCTACGATATAACTTGATTTCAGCTGGCCAAAGTAAGTCTGGCATATTGTATTGGACATTTATATTAAAAATGATGATAAATTGTACTTAAATATGCATTTTTTTCCCCAGAAAATATATGTGTAGATTGCTAGTGTGCTGCCCTGAAGAGCAGTCTATAGGTTTCAGTTTATAATAATGTGATACCTTAAACAGCCAAAAATAATGATACTATAATTAATAAGGTAAGTCTGACTTTTATTCAGATAAATAGGTGAGTCCTATTGTGTGACAGAATGTATAGGAGGCACTCCTTCGGAGACCAAGTATAACACGCCTGGCAGGACTAAGGAGATTAAAATAAGAGACAGAAATAAACAAAACAAGAGCTCAGAAATATAAGTGAGGAGACCCAGGGGGGAAAGGGTGATTTCAGAGAGAATCAATGCTTATTCTGCATGCTGATATTTTAAAAAAATTGTTTGATATCATATTTAAATAACTGCCTTTTGGAAGATAGAATCCTTTCTCTCCCCCTTCCACCCCCATGCTTTTCTTTCTATGCATCATTAGGGAAATACCCAAATCACGAGACAGAGAGAGAATGAGGATGTAAGTGAATGTTAAATACACTGGATAGAATCAGCTTTCACCTGTTTTGTTTTATTTTTTTTCTTCCCCAAGCTGTGAGCACTCTTTAATTACAAGGTTAAAAAAAAAAGATCCACACATTTAAGACTGGTAACATATGTTGTTGTCAGCATGTATTTAGCACCTGCAGAAATGAACATGGAAAATGTGACAGCCCATAGGTAGAACACCCACTGCGCTGGCTGGGGGGACTGTCAACAAATTTTACTTTGTTAATTTTTTCTTATTTTCAGAAAAATCCAAAGGAAAAAGCTTAATAGCACAGGCGTTCTGAGCACCATAGGAGGATGTAATGGGGAAGAGGCAGTTGCCCTTTTTAATGAAAGCCTTTGCCCACGCTAATATGACTGAAAAACATTGCCTTTTTGTTATTAGAAACTAAAATCACAAGGCCAAATCCTACAAACGTTTATTACTAAAATTTTCAGGAGTGTTGCCACTGGCCCTGCTTATATTCCTGTTTCCTTCTGCATATCTTTCCTTTTTGAAGCCCCTTTTCCTCTTTGTTTCTATTTCTCATTTTAATCTTCTTGCACAATCCAAGCACATTATCGAGATTACACAGTGAGGCGGCAGGCACTGGTGTGAGGCTTTGTGGGATCCGGTCCCTGGCGATTCTGATCCTATCGCTTCTCCAGGGAAGTGCAGCTCCTGCAAGGAGCACGCGTGTTTCTCCTTTGTGGACTTGCCAGCAGGTGTTGCTGTGTAACTTGTCACCCACCCTGCTCAGATGGTGAAAGCTCATTCTCCCGAGTTATGATACCAACTGCCCTGTAACCTCCTGGACTATTCTTCTAGTAAAGTACCTCAAATGTAAGCTACAGATGCACCATGCATTGGAGAAAAAAAAATGTAGGCTTGTTTGAACTTTCATTTTTAATTTATCCACAGAACTGTGATATCTTTATTCAGGCTAAAATTAAACATGGTTTGGCCAGAAGGAAAGTAATAAAAGGAATTGTTGAAATAATGTCAGACAGCACCTGTTTCAGTGATATTTCTACTGATAATTGGTTTTATATGTATTACTGCAATGTTCAAGGATTCTGGTGTCTCCACCGGTTTGATGCCCTTTCTATCAGACATCTGTATCTGGATAGGGAATGAGGATCTCCAATCCAAATGCTTGTAGTTAAGAATGTAATCTTGCACCAAGTCAAATGGACACACCTTTCCTTAAGTGGGTGAAAATTGATCAATCAAACAATTCTCTTTGAAAAGATACTTCAATTGCACAATTCCTGTGTTAACATCAGTGCAACCCAGACTCTACCTCAGCTTTGTGTCAGTGGGACCATCTGTCCAAATGGCATGGCTTGTTCAGCCTTCCTACCTGCTTTCTGCCTGGACTATTAAAAAGGAATTCACCTGTATTCACTGGTCATTTTTTGGTGGGTATTTGTCCACTAGACTGAGAATCTCAATTTAGGTTGTTGAACTATCACTGTAATTTCTTGGGTTTTAAGTGTTTGGTCAGTAAGTATTTAAAAATAAACCAAATAAACTGTACTGTTCCTGTGACTCTGCATAGGGGTTTTCTGCCAGTATCTGTTTTGGCAATGTTTGGTTTTGACTTTCTGAAATGTCTTGCACTCGTCTAGGTGCAGGCATGGGAAAAAATATATAGTTATTGTCTGTATGTAGTTAGGGGCAAAGAGAAATCTTTTTCTCCTTTTTGTAGGAGGTGGAGTCAGAGCCTGCAGGTGTTTCCTGTATGTGGTGCTTTTCAAGAGAGCCAAAGGTTTTCTTTTCCCCTTCACAGTGTTTTCCCTGGACTTTGGTGCTAGCACACCTCAGTCCTAATGGATATCTGAGTCCTACTTGCTCTTGAGACTCAGTCTGGTACTTGGTGTGCTTCTGAAGGATCTTGGAAGCAGCCGGAATCTCCTCAGGGTCTCGCAGGGAGGAAGCTCCGAGCTGCGTTACGGAGCTGTGCTGTGCCTGGAGCGAGCCTGTGCCTGGCACAGGGAGGGCGATGGAAGCGGGACGCCAGCGGCTGATGGGAGTGTGCTGTCCCTGGTACAAACTCAGCCAGACAGGAGTGAGGATGCCTCTTGGTGTTTCATTTGATGAGTTCTCCAGCTGTTCTGTGCAAGCACTAGGTGAGGGACAGAATTGAAGTTTTATCAGCTTTTTTCTTTTCCTCAGACCAGTTCTCCACCTTTAATTCCAAGTGCATATCCTTCTTAAAGAAGTTAATTGCTTTGGAGAATGACTTCCAGCTGGAAAGACAAATTGGACTTTTTTTTCTTCCTGTGTTACCAGTATATACTGTAGTGCAATGTACCAAATTCAGGACAAAAGAGCAGCTTTGGCAACTGATGCTCCAGGGCTCTTCCAGGACAAAAGTAGAGACTTAAAAATTTGAATTAAACTTACAGTGCTGAAAAATCACTGCAGTAGTGAATCCATGAAAGCTGTGTGTTTATTGGTGTTGAGCTAAGGAAGTTAATGTTTTGGGTAATACAAAGCTTATGTGTAAGGCATTGCTTTAAAGAGAAACTTGAGCAAGTTTATAGAAGCTTTTTGCTGTGGTTTTAACCATGACTCCAGTCTGACTCATAACTATTCAGGAAGTGCAGAAAACATTACTAATGAATATGGAATACATAAGGTCATATTCCATATATTCAAAATAGTCTGTGATTGCACAGTGTGTTTTGCTATCGCAGAAGTAGACAGGATGTCTGAAGCTGCCTGAGGGACGGCAGCACTCCCCAAGCCAGAGGTGTGACAGCTTAAACTCTATAAAAAAGGAAAACACATTCAACAGCCTACCACAAGCAGTTGGAAACGTAGCAAACTAAAACCTGTCAGCGCCCTTGGGAGCGGCTGTGGGGTGCGGAGCTGCAGCACGGAGGAACCGGGGGGTGCTTGTGAGAGGCTCCCGTGCCCTCGCAGCCGGGCAGCCCCGCGAAAGGCGCGCCTGGCACCTCGGAGCGGAGGTCAGGCACAGCTCTGCCCGGCTCCCAGAGGGGCTATCAGCCTAACGAGGATCAGTAATCGGTGGCAGCGGTGACAGAATGTTCCAAACCATCTGCTCGAGGGGATGGCGTTAACTCTATCAAATCCTCGTGTTTTAAGAACGCTGATCTCCGGACCCAGGAGGATTGGTGACAGGGAGTTCTTGCCAGGCCTGCATTAGGCTGCCTTCATCTCATCACCAAATACACTAATGCCCCCTAGACGAGATGCTAAATATGTGTGAAATTAGAGAAGCGGAATTATGGAATGGAGGAATAAAACACAGAAATTTTCCTACTTACAGTTGGTGGGATTTTTTAGTTAATATATGGATGTTTTCTGCGTTGTGCTAACATAATTTTGAAAAAATCAATCATCATTCACTACAGAGACAAAGAGAACACTGTTTTACCTCTCCTGATAAAGTGACTGAAATATATATATACTGGCTTTTTGGTAACCCTGTTGCATCTCTGAGTTTAGAAGTTTACTGGATTTGGGAAAACTGCCTTATTTTTAGCAAATACTGAGCTGGTTAGCAGCTTTACAAAGAATATGCTAATAGTTTTAACAGTGTATTAAGGAAGAGCTGCTGTTTCACCCTGAGTGTTAAGGGCACAGAACATTACCTTGAAAATGAAAAGTGAATAAGTGCAAGGTTTCAGGAGATATGCAGAGTATTTTAATCGTTATAGAGAAGGGCTCTTGCATACAGGGTTATTCCCAAGGATTAGGGTTAGACTAGTGAAACTAATGTGCCTTGACTTCTTGTGCTTCCACTGAGGGGGGGGGTTGAGAGGCTCCTTCAGGACATCTCTAGAAGGGCACAGCTTCTGCCTTTTCCCACAGCAAGTGTGTGCAGAAGATCAGCCTTTGTGAATACCTTCCTTCTCTTCTGCATGTGAGTCATCCCCCTGACATCTCTTGAAGTATTCCTGTCATCTTTGTGGCATTGGGAAACACAGGCTGTGTTTGGTTTACATGGCAAGAATGGGGAGGGGATGCAGCCCCTGGGGGCAGAGGCCAGGAGCTGCCCCCAGCTCCAGCTGACTTCAAAATGGACTCATGGCAGGTCAGAGTCCGTCTGGGATCTGGGGGTGCCTCTGTGAAAGCACATGTAAGAACAGGTAACAAATGTCCAACAGCTGAGAGAGAGGAGGTGCACAGACAGCTGAGATTTACCCACATGTAAATTCCTAGATTTAGCCACTATTTACCCAAATAGATTTACCCACTATTCACTCCTTCTGAGCATGCTGGGCCAGGAGATGGTCCTGCCCCACACAGCCCAGCATCATGTGCCCACTGGCACTCCACAGCATACAGGGAAAGAATGTATGACATAGGTGAGGGAATATGTGACTTTTCCCATGATATTCACCTTCCAGTGACAAGGGCTTCAGGTGCTATATCCAGACTGTTGTATGTAATAGCAGATAGCTCTCAGGACTGCATGAAGTCACTTTTCCCTTTTGAAAATCAGATCTTATCTGTGGAGATCAGTTGTATGCTTTGATTAGTTAGACTGATAACGTACATTCTTTGTGTGTTTACAAGCTGCTGCTTGATATTTTCATAAAAAGCACATTTGCTTTTTTGTGTTGTGAGAAACAGTGACTGACAGAACCCTCTTCCCTAAGATTCGTGACCATACTGATCTTGGTGAGGCTGAGATGTTCCAGACAGAAGCTGCTCTATATGTTGGTTCTCCTGCTGCCATCCATATCCCCTGTGAAGGGTGGTCAAGACGTGGGTACACATTAGTTTCATGTAGTAGCAGAATTATAGTCTTTCATGTTCATCTGCTAGTGATTCCTAATATTATTTGCCTTTGTACTGATAGTTGAGCTCTGAATTGAAAGCTACAGTACAATTTGGTAATTTCAAGATTCAATTTCTTTGGAGCTCTTGGTTGAACTGTGTCATTCTAGAAACTTCATTTTAGCAGTTTCTTCAAAAATTCCTTCTTTCAACACTGCTTCAGACTAAGCAAGAAAGCAGCTAATACCGGGGTTGGTATTGGCTTAACAGACGTGTCTTCCAGAGGCAGTAGTTTCTCATTTTTATACGATCTTATTACTGGAAAACAGAGTTCTTGTTTTTGTTTGTTTTTCTGAGAATGTAAGAGTTTCATTCATAGGTTTTTCCACTAGTGATAGAATTAGAAATTTGAAATGGCTATTGGTTTAAATTCTGAAAATACTTTGGAGAATTTCAAAATTATTTTAGCTTCATTTTCCTTAATTTTCTAAGATTTTGCCCTAAGGTATAGCTCAACAGCAGCTGCAGGATTTCAGGTTTGAAGGTGAACAGTCCAAGTAATAATAAATGTCCAAATTCATGTAATGTAGATGTGAGAGAGAAGCTTTACAATTTGTTTCAAATGCTTCTAAGGTGCCACAATACGTTTATAGTTATTTGGCATCTTGAAAGCTATTTTACCAACTCTGAGCACTGTGGGATATTTCAGAGTAGAGTATGCAAAAAAAAAAAAAAAAAAGGGACATGCAAAATTAGTAAATAACTAAAATTTTCTCCTTGGCCCTACTGTAGGAAAATTTAGGTTCCTTTGGGGTTTAAATCTCTGAGACTCTTGAGTTCCATTTGTTATCATGACTTGGTATAGATCTAAGAAAATATTGTTCTTTCCATTCTTGTGAGAATGGTTAATCTAAAATGTTCTATCATAACTGGAGGACATGGGGTGTGTGTAGCAGGTCTTTTATCTTAGAGCCAAGGATAAGGGAGGTGCTGACACCAAGGGAAAAAAAGTAGGTGAACTTGTGGGATGTACTATCTGAATTCAGTGATACTGATGTGCTAAACATCTCTTGTGGCATGCAAATTGTCATTCCAGCATGTTACGATCGAGTATGTCAGAACAAGACTTGTTATTATCTTTGAACATATTTTTTTTCTCCTCATTTGAAAACAAAAAACAAAACAACAAAAAAAACCCAATAATGACAAGAAGGAAAGTCAATGTCATTTATTTTGTTGTTTTTTTGTTTGTTTTTTTTTTTATTTGGGAGAAGACATTAAAAGGGAGGGAGAACTGTGTGTTTTAGTGAGGGAAGTGCTTGAGGGCTTTTGCTTGTCCCTTTAGTGCATCTCATCCCCTGCCCTTGCATCAGTGAATGCAGTCCCTTGTAGCTCATTTTTTCAGCTGCTTCAATGAGCACACACATGGAATTTTAACTCCTGTGACTGCTTCACTGAGTTCCCTCAGTGTGGCTCTTGTGTAAATCTTCCATCCTGCTCTGCCCACCCCTTCAGCTCAGTAATGTACAGAGGAAGGGATCCTTGCAGTTATGAATGACACTTCCTCACTGAAATATTTAATATTTGCGCTTGTGACTTATGATTTCATTTTGCTTTTATATTAGAGTAGGTGTTTTTCTACTAATGTAGGTGTTTTTCTAATAATTTTTCTAGGTGTAATGTACTAATTTCTAATGTAGGTGTTTTTCTACTGTCCAATTGAGCACCCTACCCATTTAACTTAAATTGCACTCTCTCCTCACCTCCATGAGAAAATTAGGAAAACTTAAAATTAGTAGTAATACTTAGACTGGAGGCTATCTTTTTAGATTTTGCTATCTTTTCAAAAAGTTTTTTATGGAAATACATACGAGGAAAAGAGCAATTACATGCACAGCATGGCAAGTGACTACTATTACAGATGTAGACAGTTGAGACAGTACTTGAAAGAATTCTGGTAGCAAATGGTGTTCTGAAATTTAAGTAATCATCTTTTGCTGTTTTGTTTTTCAATATTGAATATTGTCTGGTATAGTAAAATACATACCAGTTAACAGTGCTGATTACAGATTAGTGAATACTTGAGTTACTTTTTGATGAATGTCTGCTTTGACTTTATTTCTATGCTTTTCATGTTAACAAATTTTCCTTGCCTGGTTCCTTGAAAAAATATGGAATTTAATTTTTTAAAAAATCACGTCTAGATGGAAACTTACTAGATGTTCACACTGAAAACTTCTATGTGGAGGGAACAAGGACAAACTGACCATCAAAATCTCATATTTTCGAATTTTAGACATAGAAAACAAAAGTTTCTCTATGAAAATTTTGTTGTAGCAGAGTCAGAAGTCATCAAAACATTAAAGGAATTGATCATTTGGCTTTGTTTTATTATGATACAAATGCAGTGGTTTTTATCTGATTAAAATATGTTTGAAGAAGTTATTCTGAAGTGCATTAAAAATACTGTCTTCATTACCTTATATTTATAAATCTATATGTACTTTGTATTTTAATCGAGATGCTGAATTTGATGCCTTTTTTGCTTTGTCATCTTAATTTCTGTAGTTTGTCAAACTTGTAGTGAAAATACGCAAATAATTTTACTGTATAGAGTAAAATATACTGCTTTAACATCCCATTCCATCTGAGATTTCTAAATTCTCGTTTGCTTTACAATGTTGTTTGTGGAAAGAATTCCACAAATCTAAAATTCCCCCCTAAATTTTAGGGCCTTAGTTAAACCTTAAATACCCACCAGATTTACCAAGATAAATGTTGATGTCCCTTGTGAAATGTGTTGAATTTAGTTCTGATTCTGTTGATAATTGGATATTGGGCAAAACTGTGGTGGAAACAGAGTACCAAAATGATTAATAGCACAAGTCCCTCAGGGTTTGTATAAAATTGGTCACAGTAAAAATTGTCACTCTTTCAAAGTATGTTAAAGTTTTAAGTACTCTAGAACTGTTGTGTCATGGCTTCCTATTTGTAAGTTATTGTTTAAGACTTATTTATATTTTCAGTGCAAGGAGATCTGTATTTTCTTGGGAGGATTTCTAGGTAGGAATAATTTCTTTGAATTAGTTGCAATGATGATTTTGAGAAGCAGATTATTTATAAAGCCAACACGTTGACACACTATCAACCATTTAAAAAAAAGACTAATAAGGTTAATTGTCATATGAACCCTCCTCTGTAGTCTGAAATCTGTAGGCTTTGATTGTTTCTCTGGGGGAAACTCTGCCCAGATGGCATTTTCCTCAAGGCCCTGACCCACAAGAGGCCTGTGGAGATGGAGAACAAGGTGCATCTCCACAGACTAATTAATTTACTATTATAGCACCTGTTCCAGAATAGATAGGGCTGGAAAGGGAAACAGTCCCTGGGCACAGTGGTAGGCTCACTGGTAAATGGATTTGAGCTGATTATATTAAGCTGATGCTTTGATCATCTAAAGGCGTTAAAATGGAAATATGTTTTTGCTGGCTGTTGGCCTCCATGTGAGTGCAGTTTGTATTATAAGCAAGCAGTAAGGAAAAAGCTGGTTTGGACTCAAGAAAATATCTTTTTAAAAGCGCACAGGAAAAATGTACTTCCCACCTTTCAAATTCAGGAATATTAAAAGAAGCATTTGAAGCATTTCCTTAGCATTACTGAAATATTTCAGTATTTGTTCATATTCTGAGTCATCAGAATGAAACCCTAGAAGCCCACCCATTTTCTGTCATCCATAGGGTGTCAGTACATATTCTTACCCCTGATTAAAACATGTTTGTGGTATTTTAGGAGTTGAATTCTATTTGTGGGAAATAGAAGTAGCCTCTTCAGTAAAATCTTGGCAAACTGTTCAATTGAATTTTGATCAAATGGTAACAGGCAATGGCAAATCCTTGTGCAAACATTGCTG
>WAAG01028606.1:0-49942 GCA_013390105.1 Tichodroma muraria | reverse complement strand
GCATGTTTAGAATGTTTTGAAAAGAAAATGTATCACTTTTGGATGCAATTAAATGTATATTTAGTGCTGGATAGATCAGATGGAATTCTTATAGATACTAGAATTGAAAAAAACTCCCATGTTTTCTTAGCTACAAACATGCGAAAATAAATAGGGTTGGGTTAAAATAAATCATGTCAAAACTTTGTTACCTAAGGAACATTGTCGATTTCTTCCAGCTTGGAATAGCAAAAATAGGAAAGATACACTTAGCTGTTTGCCCACACTTATTGTATATTTCATCGTTTTAAACTTAAAGCTGCTGGCTTCTTTCAAAATATATACAAAGTAAATAGAAGTAAATATTTTCTGGAATGTATTTACATTAGGCTATCTGAGAAAGTAAATTGAATTAGCTTGCACAATTTATATGATAATACAGGAAATGAAAAACTAAAGCTAACCATTTCCAGTCATGTTAGTCTTCCTCGTTTTGGTTACATATTCTAGAAAAATGCCATCAATCAAAAAGTTTCACATTCCACATAGAAAAATGTTACCTTTTTAAGCATTACTAAACACTTTGACACATTTGAAATATTGAGTCCTAGGTCCTAAAGGTTATATGTCATAGGAGAAAGAGAAGATATGCTCTGTCTGTGCCAGAATGGCAAATAAAGATGATAAATCTAGAGTTGGAAACAAGATACTCTGATTCATAGTCCCCAACTTCATCACACTCAGTTGTGGTTTATTCTGGCCTTCACTGACATACAGGTGTATACAACAGGGAAGTGGTGGCCAGTAGATCATTGCCCAGGGTGAAGCCTGGTGAAGAAAAGGGTGGAGAAGGAAACCAGTGGTACAGAATGGATTTTGATTGCTCATCGTGCTAAATCCATTTAACAATTAATTGATTTGGCATTGGGGGATTTTTTATTTGGTTCTGGGTTTTTTGGTTTCTCTTTGTTTTGAAAGGCACAGTAACTGAGTTAAAGCATACCTCGATCCTCTCCTTTCCTACAGTATTAAAAAAAAAATAAAAAATCTGGCATGCCTGTAAAGTATTTGATTCTAAGAAGAGCAGTCAAGGAGACTTGTTATGATTAAAACAATTCCATTCACAAAGTCTTCGTGATAAAGATGTATTCGAACAGCTGAGCATTTCTTATGCTGTAGGTAAACTTAATTTTTTATCTTAAATAATTTTGCCAGGCTGCTGTGAACGCACAAAATCTGGAAGAGTTTTGTGAAAGACAAAGAGGAACAATGAGGTTTTTCTACTTGAGTACTGTGTGTCATGGATATGGTGTGCACCTTTGGTGTGAGAGAAATGACCGATTCTGTGCTGACAGGGTTGCATGACTTGGGCATAGGATTACTAATTTTGTAGTGACAGGTTGACACAGTGATGCTGGCAAGCAGTCCTAACGTTTGACTGTAAGCTAATTGAAGTATTTAACGTCATGTTTTAGATTTATTGCCCTTTGAATAACACACAGTTCTTTCTTCGTTAGCATCAGCAAGTTAAGGTCTAATGTCTTTTTTCTAATGTTAAAGTAAAATATCTAATATTAGTGGCCATATAAGAGAAACCTCCAATATCATGATCATCAGCAAGTGAACATTAATGACAGAAAATACAAAGGAAGGAACAGGGGCTGACAGTTGGTGATGGTCCCTGGGCATGCTGCAGAGCAACAGGCTCTCCCTACCTTGCTGAACCTTACCCAAAAGAATGACAAGAAACTTCTTTCTCTCTGCTGTATCCATAAGGCAAAGGAGTCTCTGCAAAAGGGCAGGTGAGAGTTTTGGATGAACCAAAGTTCCCAGTCCATGCCATTAGTAGTGCAGGAGCACTGTCGGAGGACTGCTGGCGTGCTCTGAGCTCCCCATTAATGTGGAGTTCCAGCCATCCTCTGGGCTTTGGTGGAAGACTAGAAACTTCTACTAAAAAAGCACCACCCTCTGAACTATCTGCTCAGATGCTGCAGAGTGCTTCCCTCATCACCCACTAAGGTTCCAAGGCACCACATGCTTTGTAGTGGACACAATATTTAAATATTCAGGGTTTTTTTTTACTTAGCTACGTCAGCACAGTAGTAGAAGAACAAGTGGAATGAGAAATGCTCTAGACCAGGATGAAAATGTAAGGTTCTTCAAATTTCAGGTACAATGCCAGCAACTGAGAAATGCTTGCACAGTAACCCACTGATAAATGATAGCTTTTATTTGTGGTTCCCCAGTATGAAAATGACTTAAATTTCCTTGTTTATCACATATGCTATCATATATGTTTATCATATACTGTGTTACATATGTACTGTATATGCATACTGTTACTCAGAATCAAGAGGATAAAATGTACTTTGTTGTAGGGTAGTAAGTGCACTGTAAATCCATAAAATAGTTACAATTTATGGGGATAAAAACATTAATGTTTTAACCATTCAGAAAATACCAGTTGGATTTTTTTGTAACTTTAGGTACTTACATGCTGTGAGTGAATATTTTCATTGTTAAACTAACTCAGTCTCTGTTTAGTCTCTAAATAGTCTGAGAAGTAATTACAGCTTGTTATAGCTCTCTAAAGTGAGGACAGGCACAGAGATGCATAAGGACAGAGATGTCTGAGCATCAGCTCTGAAGCCTATTATACTTCTAAACTCTGGACAAGGAATGCAATTTAGTTTTGAGTTTTCTCAGTTACTTCCATAAGATAGAATATGCTGCCTTCAAAGTGAATTGTAAAAGATCAGTAGATGTTATCTCGGGTCCTATTTGTAGCATACAGATTGGGTGCTAACACAGACCTTTCTAAACACCATCAGCCCTGACTATATCACAGGAGCTTCAAAGGATGCAGGACAGCCATTATTGGCCCACCCAACTCTTCCATTGGGGTTTCAAAAATTGAATTATCTACCCTGAGGATCTTCTTTCTTGTTCTCTATAAAGCTGCTGAAAATCGTGAAGGGATAAACATTGTTACTAGTAAGTCATCGTAGAAATTACTTGAGTTTATCCTGGTTTGATAAGGACTGTTTTTATTTACAGACGGTCAAATTAAGCTGTTACATTTGATCTTAAATAGGCATTTAATTTTTTTCTCTGGGTTTTGTTTTTGTTTTCACAAAATCAGTGTAGCGTTTGCCAAACAGAACTAGTTTTTGCTGAAGGAAATGTAGACTTTCTTTTAAGGCTGAGAAAGACAGATCTCAATCCTAGCTTATAGAGATAAGTTTATATAAACCACATGGCATAAGAAGCTGTTAATATTCAAGGATTATTAGTACAAATCCCTTTATAAAGCAGCCTTACTTCAGCTTTTGAGTGATATTGCAACATTGTTTTTCAGTGAGACTGTCCTTGAGAATCAACAAACTCCATTTCAGTAGGAGGGTTAATTAAGGTCAGGTTTATAATGACGTAGGAAGAAGCACAGACTGAAGCAGCTGTATATCAGATTGAGATTTCAAGGTCTCTGCAATGCATTAAAAACTACGAGGCTTTCTAATGTGGACAGCTTTTAATGTGTTCTGCAGCAAGAAATTCTTGGGACAAACGTAAAAAAAAAGAGATTCAGTTCCTTTCCCTGAAGCTTTGTTTGAAAGCGCTTTTCCAGCCCAAATCTCCTGCTACTAGTCGACTTTGTTTCTGAGGGAGTGTAGCAGGTCAGGGAGCAGCAGAGTGCTGACCAGCCAGTTTTCCTGGGTTTGTCCAGGATGAGGGACGTTCATGCTGCTCTCTGCGTCGCTGTAGCTGCAGCAGGGAGCTGAGCCCTGTTCTGCATCTCGAGGGTGAGCTGGTCTGTCTGTAGGGCTCTCTGTATCTGGTGCCTCTCTCTGCTCTCCCGTGTTGTCAGAGCCATCAGGGGTCAACCACTCCTCCTTCCACTGGCAGCAGCCTGCCGGCAGATGGGAACCAGCAGGCTGGAGCTGCTGCTGAAGAGGCAGAGGCACTATCCTGATGGCAGAGCAGAAGCCCGAGTGTCCCCTAGTGATGGGTAACAAACCAGCCTGGTCCAGTTCCAGTGCTGCTTTGCTTCTTGAAATACACGAAGAAAACCAAGGCGGGGGAAAGCTTTAATGCTGGGAACCTGCAGAAAGAGAAGGGGATATATTAAACCCAAAAGGAGAGGAAGACAAAGGAAGGGTTGGGTGTGGCTTTCCTGTTTATGTTTGCGTATTTTCACCTACTGCAGTGAAGTATAGGGCAGTTTTGGGGTTTTTACCTTCAAATAAAGTCCCCACTAGTGATCAACATAACATTCCAGCACAGCTTCCATTGCCTTATCTGTACAGTCACTTGTGTAGAAGGGAGGACTCACCAAATGCTTCTGTATTTCCATAGCAGTGTTGAAAACTCAAATTCAGCAAAAATCATCAGACTCCATCTCTTCAATTTCTGGTAATTCAAATTGCGATATTTTTGTCATTTTTACACATCTGCAGTAATAAGGATCAAAACATTGAAATGTCTAAATCCAAGCAAATAAGTGTCATGAAAAAATACAGCTGTCAAGGACAACTGGAGGAGTACTACTGCTGAGTGGCTTAGCTTTATAAAGCAACTAGAGCTTTCTCGCTCAAACAAATAATATTTACAAGAAGTTCAGGCTATGACAGCAGCTCTAAGGCAAAATGCTTAATTTCTCTTCAGGGGCACATTTATCAGAGGTTAGCTTTTTTTTTTTTTTGCATAGAGTAAAGGCAGTTTTTCAGATTCTTTTCAGCTGTCTTTATGATACAACTTAGTGTTTCACAGGGTAGTGTTGTACAATTTCTTCCTTTGTTGTCCCCCACATATAAAGTAAGCTACTCGAAACTTATCACACCAGTCACAAGACTTCCACTTTTCATTTAAATAATCATGTGAAACATTGCACAGATTAATGATACAAATGTTTCTTCGGAACAAAAAGAGGAACGTGCCAGTGAAGGAAATACATTTTACCAGGTGTGGAACGAACAGGAGCCTTCTAAGGTTCGACTTGCTTTTTCTTCTCACACTCCCATTCTTCATTCAGTTTTTGAATATTTGAATAGTAAGCAGAAAAGTTGTGTCTAATCAAGATGCACAGGATGTATCTCTTTGTCATTAAGGTAGCAGACTCTCGGGAGACAAATATTTGGCACCAACTTTCTCAGTTTCTATTCTGCGCTGTATAGAAATAAGAATGTTGGACTCGGACCTGGTTTCTCTTTCCTTCTTTGCCTGTTCACTTTGCAGTATGAAATCAGAGTATCTTGAGCCACTCCCTGGCTCCTGCTCACTTTATATTCTAATTCACAGAATCATAATCCTGGCTTATATTTCCAGTATTTATTGAGCCCAATTCCTTCTCTCGTTCCTTCACAGCACTTCCCGTCTTAAATCCTGACCTTTGCCTGCACTAAGGCTTCAGAACCTGTCCAGTTCCTGGTCCTGTCTGTGTGGAAGCTTGGCTGCGTTCAGCTTCCTCCTGTGTGCCTGGCAGACAGTGAGAAGGGAAGGAAAAAGGATCTTCCCTTGCAGCTACAGTGCTCTGTGCCACAGTGGCATCTAGCTGCCGCAGCCACGGATGGAATTTCACACAGCCCTGTCTGCAAGCAGGTCACTGCAGATGGACTCTTCAGAGAGATCATCTGCCAAAATGCTGAGCATAAGCAAAGTGTGATCAAAGTCTTAGCGTGGCCTTAGCATTTGCTTTTTCCCCTATCCAGCAAAACACGAGTCCCTGTAGTGAGAGGACAATTGGAAGTTTCAGGTCTGAGCTTCTCAACTAGAAATGCTGAAGCTTTTCCAGGCACTGGCTACAAAATAGTTTGTGTATTTGAAACAGCATTTCACCCTACATTAGTCTTGGAAATAGTTTATGAGCTTTTTTCCTAAAGCATTCCAAAATATTTTAAAAATAGTCAGCGCCCAGTAAATTCCCCCAAGTAAAGACTGAGGACCGAGTGGAATGAGCCCTCTCTATAGAAATAAGAAAATGAGCAGCTAGTAGAAGAATTTAAATTTACTTTTTTTTTATCAGTAAGGAGGGCTGTTGGGGATTTCCTTGGGATATTATCTTTTGAACACATACTTACTTTGCTCACAAGTACTTTGTTCTGTATCTTTACAGCTAAATCTTCACCAAAAATACATTTTGTTCATAGCCAGAATTTGGAAACATAGTAAACTAAGACAGTAAATGCAAAGCATCATTTCCAGAGGTTCAAATTTGCGTGGGTTCTTGGCATGCCAAGCTTTGCTGGAGAAAAGAAATCCATTAAGGTCGTTCAGGCTTCTTGTCTCCATAAAGCTGCATGCTCCAGGTATACAACAGTTTGCAGTGGCAATTTTCACTGAACCTTCAGTCTTCTCAAGTTTTCTGGTATTTCTAAGTTAAGATTAACAAATTTCCTAATGCTTTCCCTTGTCATTCTGTAAAACCATTCAAAAACTGTTGTCATTCTGACTGCAAAGTGTTGTGAAATACCTGTGGCAGTGGAAACATTTCATACTTAAAATGATGTTCAGGGTTGGTTTAATTTTTGTTTTGGTTGTGGTTTCTGGGGGTTTTGTGGTGTTGGTGGTAGTTTTTTGTTGGTTTTGGGGTGTTGTTTTATTTTGATTTTCTGTGTGTCATATAGATAAGAATTAAAACTTGTCTATGAGGGAAAAATAAGTGTTTTCATTACTCACATTATTCCCAGGCAGACTGTCATGGCATTTGTCATGGTGGAGCAGCCTTTGGGGCATTATCCTCCCCACAAAAACCCAACTGCAGGGAGCCCACTGAGCACAGCACACGGGGTAGCAGGGCTTTCTTACTCAAGTGTGTTCCCTGGTGGATTCTGGAGCATTTAGTAGTTTCTAATAGTAATAACTTCAGCCAATTTAAAAAAAAAAAGTAAATAAGAAAAAGTTACGTTCATTTTTAATGCAGTGACAATTTTGTGACATTTACTTGACAAGCTCCTTTGATCATGAACTGAAGCTGGGACTAAGGAAACCTCAAAACACATTTATGTACCGTGCTGCATCCACAGAGACAGGGGGCTGACATTGTACCTTGTCAGAACAATCCTTTGGTATTCTTAACACATGATATTTATGTATTTCTAATTTGTTTTGAGAGAGTTTAGTTTTAATTAAAATTTAAAGATTATGAAATCAATGATTTAGTTTCGGGGCTCTGGAGCAGGATGAGAATTTTTTAATAAGCTTTTACATTTTTTATTGGAGGAAATTAAAGTTACAGTGTGCCATACACCAAGGCTTCTTTTTATTGTTTATAATGAAGTGACTGAATTAAGCCAACATACAGCTCAGGTTCTGAGCCAAGGGAGGAAGCTGTGTCTCTGCACAGTCCTAACCTGACTGTGACCTACAGGGTGGTGGAAGTAAGTCTGTAGGAAACAGAAGGGAAGGCTGATTTACATCTTTGCTGTGTATATAATTTAGGTGGGTTTTTTTTTTTCTTCTCTGTGAGCATCTCTCTTTGATTCTGTTTCTTTGCACGGATAAAGATGTGTGACAGTTAAGTCCCACTGATCTGTCTGCAGGTGAGTTACGGCTCAAGGGCAGCAGGTTGGAAAATACTGACGGAGTGATGGAAACCATCAAGGCTCCCTTTCCTCTAGGCTGAAGTTTTCTGTTACATTTCTCAGCTGCACTGAATAAAGGACATCCTCCTGCACTCATCCCATTCTACCACTACAATATGTGTTTCATAGAACCACTGAGGCGCTGTATTTTCAAAAATAATTTCTATTTGCTGTTCATTATTAGCCCAAAGTTAAAGAAAACAAATCACAGTGTTGTAGTAGGAAGTGTCACTGGGTGAATTAAAACTTCATTTCCATATACAGGTTGCTTAGAGATACTGCTGTGGTCCTTGTGAAGCATCTGGCATTAAGCCATCTCATGGTGGCAGAAAGATGTGAATTTATGTCCTCTGTGTTTGGAAGGCAAGGAGAATTCTGCAAATCATAAGCAAGTAGTCAGCCTTACTGAAAAATGATGAAAAAAGAATTCCCTCCTAGCATCATTACCTTTAAAGGATGGAAGTGTTTTTTCTTAGTATTTTAATTTCATAGGGAGGAGTTTCTCCTAGAAATCATTTTCGGGGCTCTCTGTCCCATAACTCTTGTTAATATACGTGTAGGAGTGGGGAGTAAGGCATGACAGGGGAAGGATTGCAGGGATGAGGGAAAATGGGAAGTAGTTCTGTCTTCTATCAAAAGTATGTGTTGGCTCCAGATACCAGTTTCATTTAGAAATTACACTTCATGAAAACAAAAAAAGAGGCAGAACTCTTTAAACTTCTTGGTAATATATCCCTTTAGAGATACTAATGAAATTATTGAAACAGAGAGCAGGGGGAAGATCCTCTTAATGATTTTGAAGCAAATTTGCACAAGCAGTCAAAGAACAACAGCTGCAGATTTGATACCCAACACTTGATTTACCGTTTCTTTTGATGAGTTTCTATTGGCTGTGTTTTTGGACAGCTAATACTTACATAATATCTATGTTAAGATCTTTATGAGAAGATCAGGCTGAAATATGAATGAATAGGGCTATTTTAGTACTGACAAGTTAGTTTTTTAAATGATCAGCAGAAAGACTGGGGGAGGGGATCTCCTTTAGTCCAAAACAGTGGAATTAGAGGAGAAACAGAAGTGGAAGGCAAATCAAAAATTACTTTATGATGAAGAGGTAGGCTCATACATAGGAGAGGAGTCAAGAGAGAAAATCACTGCAAAAATAACAAGTTTTCAGATTAGAACTTTGATTTACATACTGGAATATGGCAGAAAAAAATTTCAGAAGAACTGAGGAACACCTTAAAGCAGAAGTCTGAAGACATGGATTGTACTCAGAACAGTTCTTGATAGAATTTTATCTTCAAAAACATACTAAAGGAATTACTGTTCTATACAGGTTCCTGGGGAAATATTATCTGAAATTGGGAAACCAATCATGTTTGCTTTTTCCTTACTCTTTGGAAATCTTCTATTTCCCATCATACTTTATTTTCAGATTATCATCCTTTTGAATTTCTCTTGCGTTTTTTTACTAGCAAGTTATTAGGATCAAGATGAGGAAGTGTGCTGCTTTTACACAAGGTTTTTAGCTTAGGATCTTTGCCTTGTAGAAAAGCCTTGTTCTAAATGTCAAAGATTTGATGAATGGTCTAAAATAAAACAAAAAAACAAAAAAAAAAACAACAAAAAACCCCAAAAAACTGTGAGATGGGAATTGAATTCCTGGGTGGAATCTTCTTGCCAGTGTACTGAGAGTTTCAGGGCTTTAGACATTCTGGGATGAATAATGTGGGTCCTCTGCTTTGAGGACATCAAGTCATTCTCCTAAGTCACGTAAGCCCAAGCAAACTTTGATAAAACTAGTAGATAAATGTGTTACCTGTTTCTCCGTTAGTAAGCACCCTTCTAGATGATTTTATGCTGAAGAGTATGCATGCTCTTAGATGCAAAGCTGGATATTGCATTTAAGGGATTAAACCCCTGAAATATTTCATCATGTTCAAACCCAGGGACAGGCTGTTGCTAATCAAAGCTGTGAAGAAGCACACAAGCAATGCATCCAGGTGCTGGCCCCTGCAGGTTTGGCACAGAGAAAAAAACTCAGGATCTCCTAAGTAAACCTCTTAGAAAAGTTAATAGTTGGAGCAGGTCATGTTTAAACTTTGTTTCTCCTCCTTCTCACCAATGCAGTGCGAGCTCATTACCAACAAAGCCAATCAGACAAGGTGCTAATGAGGTTTCAAGGGCAGTTAGTAGATGCATTTGGGGAGCAACATTTCTTCTTTCAATGACCAAAGCCCTGCTATGCGATTATTGATCCATGCAGTTGGGAAAAATGCTTTAAATAAAAAAGGAGAAACAATAATAATAATTAATAATAATAATAATTTGGCAGATGAACCAAATGAAACGACATCTCTGTTGAAAGCCACAGTAAACCTTCGTTAACTTAAGTGGTGCTCCTGTGGTAAGGATTCTCATTTTCCTGATGTACCACAGGTCCCTCTGAGTAGGTCACCAGCAGTCCTGCTGATGCAGGTACCAGTAGGAGCTCCAGCTCTCCGGGGTGGGTTCTGCCCTCCGGGGTGCTGTGTTCTCAGGCCCCAGTTGAGCAAAGCTCTGATTGCTGGGGTGAGCTCTTGGCACGTCAGGAGTCCCAGGCGTCCTCTAAGTGCTTTGCTGGGCTGCTGCCAACACGCTCAGCTCTTTGAACATCTAGGCTATGTACAGTAAACACAAATTTTACCCTATGGTTTCAGTTTTGATGTTGCCAAGTTCACCTCTTACTTGTAGGCCTGTGGCTCCCATGATGTTATCAGTCTGCACTCAGAAGAAAAATAATTCTGGGACAGCCTCAGAAAACAATGTGGCCAGATGCACCAGTGTGTCACTGGCCTGTCCTAGTTGTGTTTCAGGTGTACAGCATATACGTCCCCAGCCAGGGAGTGGCCGATAAAACACAGGAAACAATTTTTCAAATAACTTTTTTTTAATTAATGAAACTGAGCTGTATTTTCAATTTGTTTCCAGTCTTCACAATGTGAAAGCAATGCAGCAGAAAATGTTGCTTCACGCTGCTGCTCATTGTTGATTCTTTGCCAAAAGAAATCACTAAGTACTGTACGGATGAATGGCTCTAAAATATGTATCAGCTGAATCATACTGTTAATTTATTATTTTTTTTTCTTTTTTAAGCAGAGACCACACTGTACTTGTGGGATTGAGCTGGGAGCCAGTTCATTAAACTAACAAAATGAGACAGGTATGTGGTGCAGAACTGTGAGGAAGAGCCAGCACTGATGCAGCTCAGTGTCTTACTGATGGAGCACTGTATTTATGGGAGTAGTACCAAAGGTTATTAAGGTGATGAACAATACGTGTAGTTTTCTGCGACAAGAATTTTTTTTTTTTCGAAAAAGATAACTACTTGTGTCAATCTGAATACCACAGATCAGATACTTTTGTGAGCCTCTAAGAGACCAGTTAAAAACCTCGTCTTCAAAAATAATGATTTTTTTATTCTTGGTTGGTTTTGAAAGCTAGCACAGAAACTGGACAGTGAAAAGATACAAACATTTCCATGAATGCTGATTTGTTCAGAGCAGTGTCTCAGAGACTAAACTGACCCAACCACCTCTGTTTAGCGTTGTTCTTCTGACTATAAATCAACATGGTGAAAAGAAATCACATTTTCAAAAACACTGGCTATTTAGTTTATTTTGTTTGTTTCCATTACAAAATCAAAGTCTTCAAGGGGGAATAAAAACTCCTGAGTATCAGTAAATAAAAATAAATTAATTTAAATCTTCCTCTAGCTCCAAATCATGAGGAAGGATTTAAAGAGCAAGATTCTCATTTTTGTGAGACTCAGCTTGAGATTGACCAAAAACCAGAACTCCTGGAGAGATAATTGGTGTGGACTTGATAGCTAAAGCCTGGATTTGCTAATTTGAAATTTTCTTACATCTCATGGAAGATTTATAGGTTAGTAAGATACCTCTGAAGTTTTCCTCATATTTGTCTATATATATTTATATATGTAAGATACTGATATATATAATAATTAATAACATTGAATTCTGAATATTAAAATACACTTCTATGATTTCTGTATAAAATATCTAGATTATATATATACCTATTCTATATTACTTTGTTATATAATATAAATAATATGTATAGAAATACATGTCATATATATTTCCATAGATTTTTAATATTAAGATATATTCTATTAGAATATATTTTAAATATACATATAATTTATATATATTTGTATTATAACTAAAATTATAATATCTAAGTTATGTATGTATATTTATTTTAGAAAATAATTCTTTAATGCCCTGTGTCTGTTATTCATAGTACTGTTCCTCTCCAGAAAATTTACCTATTTCTGTTACAATGATAGGTAGATTTGATGTGATTTCAGATGAGTACTCTGATTAAATCTGTCTGCTTTGCACTCCTCCCTTTTTAGTTTAAACGTGGGGCTGAAGTAAAAAAACTCCAAACATTAACTAAAGTGTTACTTGTGAAAATTATGCAAATTCCAATTGTCTGCTATATTAATTAACTGTGTTCATCGGAATAGCATATGAAAAATATATTTCAGAACGTTAAATAAAAACTGGATCATTCTGGAATTAAAAAAATTTAAACAGCTACATGGTCAAAGTCTGCTATTCACCCTGTGAAATTGCATTTGACCTCCAATCGGATAATTGTATTATGCCTGTCTAAATTTCTATGCACAGTGATTTACAATTGAACATATTATTCCACTCCTCCTCTCTGACTGTAGTGCGTGCTGCTGCTATTTATTGCAGTGTAGTTATATTTATCGCTGTGTAGTTACATTTATTTAAAGGATGATTGTGTTTTAGTGGCTCACTCCCATGGTTCCTACACAGATTTCTTTGGCAAGTGTGTTTCCCATCCAGGTAATTAATGCCGTGTAAATAATAGATTCTTTATATTCATCTATTATATATATTTTGAAGTACTTCTGATGAGAGAGCGGAAATAGAATTACAGAACAGAACCGAAACCTTTGTTCCTGTTTTTTCGTGCAAATTTTTGGGTACTCTTTCCTCAGGGTTCCTCCCAGAAACATCCCACTAACAACCCAATCCTCTTCATCAACAGCAAGGACAGCTTCCCTTGAAGCTGGCCTTTGGTTCAGAGCAGTATCTAATGAATATAAAGATACAGCTCACTGCCTGAGCAGAAGTTCAGCATTTACCTGACACCAGTCTTAAAACATAATGACATGTTCAAGCTCACTGGAGAGAGAGAGCTTTTCATCATGGAGAAAACAGTGTATGCTCATTTCTTAATTTTAATCAGGCTTTAGTTCTGTAGCTTTATGGTCGTAAGAACTCAGATGGGAATAACAGGCAGAGAGGCTAATTCGAGCCTAATAATTTGAAACCTAAGTTTATTCCTTGTTGAGAGTGTCAGTAAATGGATTGCTTTGGAATAGCTGAAGTCCAGTGTCACAGAGTTGTTACAAGCAGACCTTTTCCCACTGTGTGGATGGAGTGTTGTATTTTGCAGGAGGGTAAGAACTTGACACAAAAGCGTGGTTAGGTTGGACCCACGAGCTCTGAACTGCACATAATGCCTGCTCCTGGCCGTGCCTGGGCTGAACTGCAGCGTGATAAACAACGCAGATTCCGAGTAAACGTCAGATCCGCGTGGCACCGGAACTCGGCAGTCCAGGGAAAACAAGCAGGATCTTACTTCTGCCGTCAGTAGATGTTTGGCCATCAGTGTGAGAGGGAGCAGTGCCTCCGCTATCCCAGCAGCTGTGGAACCTGCCTTTGTGTCAGCCTAAGTATCCCTTCCTGGAACGATCTATTCCAGGAGCAGGCTGGGTATAACATTCCGGCACGAGTGTGTCCTGAGACTTGGAAATGCCAGGAATGTTTTCTGTTTGTCTTTGTCTCTTACATTAATATTCAGTGCTGTCAGCAATATTGATACAAAATAACAAATCCTGGCTTCATTTACTTACAGGCACTTCAATCCTGGACTCGGACACGATCTTTTTTCAGTGCAGGAATTGCATCATTCCCCAAATTCTGAACAGTTACCAAGAAACAGATCCAGCTCTGCTTGAAGAAGAGCATATCCACTATTCTTGAACACAGAGATATTGTTTTGGCTGAAAGCCCACCTGAAAATGCCAACTTTGCTACTTCAGTATCTGAAACGTGTCCCAGAGAATTACAAAAGTGCTTAATGACATTAAATTTTGAACTCGAACTATTGTTTTAGCTAGAACATATAATGTACATCCTAAATTCCTTAATTTTCTTAATTATCTCCTAATTACAGTCTAATTAATTACTAATTTATCTTAATTTCCTCTGGTAATTTCCTTATTAGTCCTTGTTTTAATACATTACATTTTTATCCTTTCTCTTTTAATTGGGAAGTAGACTTTGCAGTCTTTGCTATAACAAAAGGTATGTCCCCACCAGCTGCACAACATACCTAATTATGGCTTTCCAGTTAGCGTGGTTTCATTAGAAACTGGAATGACCATGCAACCGTCAGTCTTTCTCAGAACACAGGAAAAGTCAAGATTTAAAAGGGAAAAAAAAAAGGTAGGTTTTTTGTGGGCACCACAGTGTCCTCAGTTTTCTTCGCAAAATACATTCAATCCAGTGTTTAGGACCTTAGTTGCTGTTCACTTAGCTATGGTTCCTTCTGTGTCTCATTTAAAAAGGTCTTTAGCAAGATTTTTTTTTTTTTTTATTTCAGAGAGCTCTGAAACCAGAGCCTGCACATCCCCATGGGTGGATATTTTCCACTTTCACTTTCCTCGAGGCATTTTTTCAGAAATTTTTGTTAGCTATCTCTATTATAGAAGAAACAAAACCCAAGCCAGTCAAACCCTGACCAATATATATACACACATAACAGAAAAAGCCTATTCCTCCAGAGCTTAAATTTCCCCTTGCTTGAAAAGCTGTACATTAATTAAAATATCTATTTTTCCCTCTTCTTTCTGAAATAAGTTAGGCTGGAGGTGTAAATGCTTATAAATGCTCATAAATGCTTATATCTTGTATCCAAATGGAGGAGGAATATTTCTAAGAGAGGAAAGTGCATAGTTCAAATGAACTTTCACAATGTAACTCAGCAACATTTTAAAATGAAAAAGGATTCTGTTGTTAGCACAGATGGAAGCAAAGCAGTAGGAACATAAGCTGTCCAACAGTAGCAGAGCCAGGAAACGGGAGGTCCTCAATTTAACAGTGTTGGCAGAGTGCAGTTCTCTGTAATTGTGCAGCGAGTCTGATCTTGCATACGGGCGTAAGTGGGAATTGTTGTATTTCTGTGGGAATTGTTTTTTTTAGGAATAGCTTTCAGAATCCACACCACACAAATGTAAAATAAGTAGACTTAAAATGCTGCTCCACCGGTCGACAAGGACAACACTGGGGATGTTCCCTCTCTGTATAATATTGACAGCCTTCACTGATTTTGCCCATATAGACCTGAGCCTAGATAAGAAACAAGGGACAAGTTAAGAGGAGAGAGCAGGAAGAGCTGCAGACAGGTATTTCATCCCCTTATTTACAGTTCATGGTGGTTCGACAGAAAGATAACGGTGTCCCAGAGCTGTAGATTCCTGAGACTCTTGCCAGGGCTGCTTCTATGGTGAGCTGAACTGCCACCAGCTGCTCGTTGTCCCTGCCCAGCGTGTGATTTCCACCAGGGTCAGGGCATTACCCTGAAGGCAGCGTCCAGACTCGCCTCGCATGGCCAGTGATGATGGACTCAAAGTGAAGTGCTCCTGTAAAGCAGCTCCGAAACGTCTCCTAAGATGAGAACCTCAGCCAGAGGGACAGTGGCAGACAAGCCAGGCTGTGGCATCCTGAACAGCTCCAGCCGTTCGCTAATTAAATGTGTGTCAGTGTGGCCTGAGGTAAATTGGAAAGGGAACAGGAGACCTTCAGCTGGCAGCCGGTCCTGTGGCACTGATCAGTGCCTTCTCTGGAGAGCTGGGAGAAGAGCAGAGCTTCTGAAAGTATTCTTCATAAGTTACATTTCTGCAGGCATCTAAACCTGGGGTAGATTTTCTTTCCAGAGGTATAATAGATTAAAAATCTAAATACAAAAAAGCTTGCAGAAGTGGCTTTGAGTTACCCGTTACTCCTGGGACTTTTTTTAATTCACTGATACTGTGCTCTTAGTATTTGCCTACTCCTTTTGCCATTCAAGTATAATTTTATTAGAAAAACGATTGCAGAATTACCATTTGCTTTTTATTTCTTGGTTCGTTTTACATCAGTGGTTCAAGGTTTGAGCATTTTGTTTGTTTACTTCATAAAAAAAATTATCTACTGCATTTGTTGAGATGAATATCTTTCTAAAATACGGAAATGTGGTTGTGATCTTTATTGGCCTTCTCATCCATGCTGGATGGAAATCACAGTTGTTTTTTCTCACCTCATATTATTTCATTATATAAATCAAGGGGTGGTGTACGACTGAAGAATTCAGATAGTAAAGAAGTGCTTGTTTTTTGTTTCAGCATGAGGAGTGTTAAACTTGTCTTTAAAAACCCAGCAGTAAATGGCCACATGGCTGTGAAATTCTAACCAGTCCTTTTTCCTTAGTGACTTCTGGTTTTGGGGATTAGTTCTTTGTAATTTGCAAGTCTCAGTCCATTTCAAGAGAGAGAGAGAATAAAGTAGAACAAAAGCTAATAAGCCACCTTCTCAATGATGAACAATCATTTAAACTTAGTCTCCTTGCAAGTACTGATAGTTATGAGGCTGTAGCCATTTACCTTGTGTAGACAGCCCGTACTTAAAAAAAGTCTCATCCCTGAGCTCATTAACTGCTTACTTGTAGGACGGAATAGCCCACAAGGGAAACTAGGCCCATGTTTTTTAGGCAACCAACTCTAAGGAAGTCAAAGAAAATCTTGGGAGATGAATGTGTAGGGAGGCACTTGCTGTTTCCAATTATATTTTACGTAGGATTAATGAGAAGTAGATACTTCCTTCTCTGAGACAATCCTGTATATCCATATATGCATTTTTGAAAGAAGACTTCAAAAAAGGTAAAACCAGCTTCTGTTGTAGAACAAATATTTTCTCTTACTTGTGTGAATGATGGAGGAAAAGAAAAAAACAAATTAGTTAAGAGTTTTCCCGATTTTCAGGAATTTAGTGCCTTTAAAGATGTTTTCTTTTGTTTTGTGTTTTCCCCAAAGGAAGGAGACTTTGGTGTAAATAAAGGTTCTGAAGTCCTTGAATCATCGTCCTGGGCTATCTTCAAATCTAATCTTAGCCAAACACTTACTAGTCATATGATATAGTCAAAGATTACGGGCCAAATTCTCTTTTCAGTTATTCTGCTGAGACCCATTGAAATCAATGTGAGATTGCACTTGTGTAACAGGGAAGATTTGGGCTACTGTCTGCAAGAGATAAGAACTGGGCCAATACTACAACAGCCTTTTTCAAATAAAAACTTACTCAGGTAAACTCAGGTCACGTGTTGTCCTTGATGTGCACATCCAGAGTTTCAAGGGTTCATACTGGACGCATATTTAGAAAAACAGTTCTTTGCTAGTTCTTAGGTACGGAAGGTTTTTGGGTGGACAAGTGTCCAAAATTTAATTAATTTTACAATTAAGCTTATGATGCCCTACATCTATTTTGTAGGTGTGCAGCATTTGCTGTGACACAATGCAAATGACCATCCCAAGAAACAGCTGATACTATAATTCTAGGTGATAAGAAAAAGTGAATTTTTTATCTACAGTATTGTAATACCTTTCTTGGAAATAATGTGATGCCATCTCTTCTCCAGGAATTCCTTTTCCAGACTTTGCTACAGCACTTAGGAGAAATAGTACTACTTGGTGCTGTTAGGCGTTTCATTCTCTAAATCAAAGCACTCAGAAAGGTTATGTGGAAGGAAGAAACCATAAGCCATTAGGATGGTTTGGTCATAAGGGTGATTAGAGAACAAGTTCTCACCATGTCAAGACCCTCTTTTAGTTGGGAGCTAGAGAGGCATAAACCTGTTCTAGTTTGCATCTATGCTAAACAGCTCACCTGCTTCTCCCATGTTTTAATTGGAACTTGCTACATTTCTTGTTTTACTGTTAAGGTTTCTTGGATATAATGAGGATTAAAAGTGAGCCTTGGCATCTCAGGCACTGCTGTCTTGACTCTTGAGTTCCTTTCATCTTTTTTTTGCAGGCAGTGCCTCAGACTTCCCTTTAAATCTACTTTGGTGGGTCACCAGACCTGGGATCCCATTTTCTTGGTATCAGTGGCCATAGGAATAGCAAATTGGTCCACACTGGTACTTCATAATGTTTTCCTGCTGTGCTCCTGCACTGGGATGCTTGTGATGCAGTTTTCTGTATCTGCTGTAGTCATACAGACATGTTTAAATTCATAGAACATGTTAGTGTTTAAAGGGACCTTCAAATCATTTTGTTCCAAACCCCCTGCTATGGGCAGGGACACCTTTCAGTAGACCAGGTTGCTACAAGCCCCATCTAACCTTGAGCACTTGCAAGCATGGAGCATCCACAGCTTCTTCAGCAAAACTGGTGTAGCACTGCTTTCTGCTGGTGAGTAGATAGGTTGTATATTAAAATGAGCTGGTGGTTGTTTTTTGGTTTTGTTTGGGTTTTGTTTTTTTTCAGTGGCAGATAGAAAAAATTGTACTTATATCGGGGGGGTGGGGACAAAAAAACCCTCATGCCACAAAATACTTGAAGGCTCTTGGATAAAGGGGATTTATAGAAATTTGAGGTAGTGTTGTAGTGAGTTTGTTAAGTAGCAGCAGTACTTGTAGTTGTTTTGGCATAAAATCCAGGCGCATGAAAAAGAGCAGTTGGCAGCCTGTAGTAAAATCACCTGTACTGGGCTGCTGGCAACAACGAACAGCTCTGGAACGCCAGCAGGAACCACTCTGCTGCACGTGCACTGTGCAGGATGTGAACACCCTCAACAGCTTCATCCAGAGTGGGAAAGACAAGTTAAAACCAAGCTGCAGCAGTGTAAGAAAAACACACAATACAGTGAGCAGCAAACTGTACGTGGGGCTCTTCATGGAGAATAAATTGGATACATAGTAAAGCAGAACGTGGGTTGATTGGCAGCTGACACCAGCTCTTTCTTAAATTTGATATTTTTGGGGATTTTATTGTAGTGCTGAACACAGAAAAGAGATTCATGCGAGTTTGTCAGCATGAATCAGAGGTGGTAAACCTTTTGAAAGGTTGCCTTATTCCCATTTGGACAGATTTTGTGCTCTGAGATGTACCTAAAAATCCTCATGCTTTGACCCCTTCTGTTCGTTTGCACCTGTTCTTTGTTTCTCTAATTCTTCTACGAAAGACTGGATTTCTGTAGGGAACTGCTTGGTATAAAAATGTTGCCCTATTTCCTGAAGGTGAGGTAAGGGTACATACCACAAAACGTAAAGATTTTACAAGTAATAGCAAAGCAAATGCAAACAGATATATCTGGGTACAGTGAATTCCACATGTAATATTAGATTGAGTGTTCCATATTATTTTTTATTTTCCTTTATTGGTGACAGCACTACAACACTCCATTTCAAATTATGAAACCCCTGAAATAGAGTTCTAATTACCTAGACTGCTGATAGAGGCAATCCATCTGGGTTTTTGGGACACTTGCATGCACGTTTCTTTCCAATTAGCACATTCCAGATGAGGTCCCAGTAGCTGCCTGAAATCAGCTTTTCGTAGATGCAGTAAATATTTTTCTGTGCAAAGGGGAAAACTTCAGGTAGTCATGGGGATAAGTAGATGACATCTTTGAATATTCTGTAGTTACTAGCCACTTGCTTAAGATGTACAGCATGAAAGTCTTTGATCTGAATCTGAGACCAAAGGCATCGATTTTACCTTTTTTTTTTTTTTACACTGCTTTACATCCTTGAGCCTAAAGATAGAAAATTGATTGAAAAAATGCTATAATTTAAACCATTAGCATGTCATTGTACTTCTTGATAATGTTCTGTGGAATTTTCTATGTAATTCTGGTTTAATTTTACGTCTTCAATTTTTATATTAGCTTTCTTCTGCATTAAAGATTTGATCAAATTTTTTTACATTAATATGTTTGGCTCAAACCATTAATTTTTTCCTGGTAAATTTAGGAATGGACCTGTTCTGTGGAAAATTGGTGCTATATTTGGCTTTCATTTATTTTAGAAAAGTGCATGCCATAACATAGTAGTTGCATAAGTTAGAAGTTTGGCCCTGTCCTCTAAAGTCAGGAAACTGGTACCACATGAAAACTTGCACTCCTGCTGTCTGATTACAGGAATTAAAAAGAACTACCTGGAAGGGTGTGCCCTGGTAGAGAAGAGTTGAGAGAGAAGGGGGGTGGGGGTGGGAGATTTATATTTAAGAACACTAACAGAATATACACATTTCTCATTTATCTGGACTAGCACGTTTATTGGGTAAGTCAAAGAAATGCCTTCATCGTTTATTGCTGTGATTTAATTTCCCCTTTTTTTTTTTTAGGTTTTCATCTTGCTGCATAGGGTACATAAAGCAGCTTTTCAAGAACAAAAGCAAATGAGAACTATGATTTTTCTTTTTCTAGCTGCCCCAAGTGTTCTTAAGCCAAATAAAAAAAATGACTAGACATAATTTTTAAATACAACTCCAGGTACAACTTAAAACTAAAACGAGTCATTTTTCAAGCCATAAAGCCTTTGGGACACTCAGGGAAATGAGTGGAGCTTTAAAAAAAATAAGTTACGTGGGTATATATGTGTATTTGCTGGTGACAGCCTCTGCCAGAATGAGTTCCAGTTAGATTTGTCTGTCTCACTAAAATCCTACTTTCTTCTATCCCTGCGTGTTTGCAGCCCACTGTTTCTAGCAGTCCATCAGTCTTGGTTTCATTGTACTAATTACACGCCCAGGCTCTTGAGCGCGCGTCAAACCCAGCGGTGCTGGCGCTGTGGGTGAACTAAATGAAGTCGCCGAGAAAGTCATGCTCGGCGAGGAGAACCTCTGGCTCGGTGCGCCCTTGGGCGTAGATTCACCCGCGGGGACCTCGGGGGTCCCGGGAGGGAGCCACTGCGAGCGTGTCCCCCGCGCCGGGGCTGCCGCGGAGCCGAGGCCCCGATCGAGGGGCTCGCGGGGCCGAGGCTCCCCCGGCCGCGTCTGCTCCCCTTGCCCCCTCAGTGCTGGGACGGCTGTCCCCGGCCTGCTTCACTTGGGGTGAAGGGTAGTGGGGACAAAGGCCCGGTGGAGGCATCGCGTGCGGCAGAGCAGTGCAGGAAGGTGTTCCAGGAGCCCGGGGTAGAGGTGGTGCAGATGAAGCTCCTGTCTGACAGCGGGACCTGGAGGAGGGTTGCTGCCAAGCCATCTGGGATAGAAATTTGGTAATGAGAGGACGCTTCTATGCCGTTCCATCATATGTGATGACATCCTGGAAGTTTTAAGCCTTGATGTGTAAGTCCAGAACTGTAGCGTAGGAGAGTGAGGAATGACTGACAGCCTTTCTAAGAATTAAGCCCAGTAAGTAACGCTCGCTCTAATGCAATTAGACTGTAACTGCCTAATTGAGTTACCAGCGAAATTTTGAGGACTTCACTGTGGTTATACACAACGTGTGTGTGTGTGTGAGACGGTTCATCCATTAATTAGCCAGACACTCTTAGGATCCGGGCTTTCATTAGGTTACTGGGAGCCTGCCCGTGGCCTTGTAAAGGAGGGAGGAAGCAATCAATAGCAGTGGCCTACTGCTGTCCTTACCAATGTCAGTGAGTTTTGTAAAAGGACTTCCAAAGAACAGGGATAACGTTTAGGCTGCCTGCTACATACTCAAAAATATAACAGATTGTGTGCAAACTGATCAAATCATTCTTTGTCTCTACAGTGTCTTTTACTCCTATTCATCAGCAGATGATCTTAATCAGTTGGTTTCACATGAGCTGCACTGCTTTTGATGATGTCATTTTTAGAGCTCTTGTTTAAAACTCTGCAACTTCCCGTATGGACACTTACTAATTTAGTTCAATATTTCATTGATTTAGTTTCATATGAGAACGAAATCACTTAGAATTGATATGAATTGGGTTTAAATTGGATTGCCCATAGAAACTGTTGAGTTCACAAATTTTGCAACCTAATAATAACTTCAAGGGCCTTCATTCCCTCTTCACTGCTGACTTTCAAGCTCTGTAATAAGTCAATTGTTTCTCACCTCACTCATTTTGCAGCAAGACTTCCCACAGTTAATTAGAATTTAGTTCAACATCTTTTAATGCTTAACCTTTTAAAACCATAGACAAATATTTCAAAAGAGTTAGCCCTGTACATCCAATGTATAACTTTTGAAATCTATCAGTTTCATACAGTCTTATGGCTTAGGGGGATTTCTGTTTTGTTTATATGTTGGATTTTTTTTTTCCTATTTACTATTTCTTAGTAGGAAACTTTAAGAGAATTCACTTTCATAATTTCAGAGAAGGTCTTCTGATTTAGCCCAATGCAGGTTTAGTATAGTGTAATGTAATGTGATGGAGTCAGCTAGCTTTGAGCTTCTGCTCTAAAATTGGCCATTGGCCCAGTTGATTTGCTTCATGAATTAGAGAAAATTAAAGCCTTTTGCCCTGGTGGTGCTTACTGGCAAATAGGAGCTTCTGGAGCTTACGGACATCACAGATCTGTCCTTTTTTTCCTGATTATTTTTGCAGTGGAGCCCAGTAAAAGGGACATGGCACCACACCAATATTCCTGCTCATTAGTGACAATCCTGTCCGTAGGAATACTGTGCAAGTGGGCTTATCCATTCATTGGCTTCAAAGCAGATAAAATGGTGCTATTGCTCTGATATATAGTGAATTACTACATAGTAGGGCTACCAGTTCTGTCAGAAAGTTTCTAAGACCTGAAATTTTTTCCTTTCAAAACGTGAAAGATGAGATTTTAGAAGAGATACCTGTTGCCTTGTAACCAGGTGGGCTGGAGCTTATTACAGCAGAAACATAAAGAAGGACATTATACAGCCTTTTGGTTTTGCCTTTTTGTTACTGTTCTGAGGGAAACAAAAGCATGTGCTAGCAAGCAGAAGCTGCCAGTTTAGCAAAAGGAAAGGGAAGAAAAGCTACAGGTCTTGCAAGAAATGCTGTGAAACTTGTGGCAATAGCAGGAGAGAACCAGACACATCGGAAAAAAAAAAAACCAAAAAAACCAACAAAACTGTATCCTATATCTTTTTCTCGTGGTGGTTTGACATCCCATTCCTGAAGAACGTACGAGGCTAATGTCTAAACTATGATGACCGTGAAAAAGCAGCAAATTTGAAAGAGACCACTTGTTCAAGGGAAGCAGTTTGCCAATGGATGCTTTGTGCAGTGGTAGAGAGCTAAATAATGCAGAATTATTGTTTAACATTGGACATCAAGATATGGCTCTGTCAGGCTGAGGGGCCTAAATGAGATCTGTAGCTACATTATGAACTAAATTACTCTGGTAGCACTCAAGGGGGGGTAGAGTTTCATATTAGTTCCCTGTCTGATGCAGTATGAAAGAACTATGACAGAATATGAAAGAATTTAAGTCTTTTTTGTCTACTTAACAGATACGCCTGCAGCAGGTGACAGAAACAAAGAAAAAATGACCAGAAGTTGATCTTGCAGGATTTCTATCCAAAATGAGAAATACTAATTGCTAGTATCTCCTAGAAGTAATACTCACTTGGAAAATTTTAGGCACATTTGTCATACTAAGTAATTCAAAACGATTAATGTTTACATTTCTGAAGGCATGTCTGCACATAAAGTGGCTGAATCAGAACAAGGATCTGCATGCATATCATGCCTTGTGCTGTTACACAACAGGTCAGATTAGATAGTCTTTCCTTGCTTCAGAAGTTCTATGAATCAAATTCAATTTCTGAACTTTGGAAGCATCTCAGATTTTCTTTTCATATGCAAATTAGGTCCAATTTATCCCAGAACAGTTTAGAACACATCCGCGGTCAATGTCTGGATGATAGGATCAGGTTAAATTCAGTTCACTGAATTAAACCATTGCATTTGCTTTAGTTCCTTTGGAGATTACAGGAAGCATTCATATAAAATAAGCACTGTATTAATTACTGCTGTAAGATACACACCTGAACACACTGTGTGCTATATTGCCATGGACAATGGAAATGTGACCCTCCCACTCCAGGGGGTCACAGCTGTATCTAACATGAGGTTGCCACTTGTCCCATAGAAAATTACACTTCTCATAATATATTCTCAAATCCCATGTTGTTTTTTTTTGGAGGGGTAAAGGTTATTGCTTAAGTAGTATTTTCCACTTCTGTATGGGGGGAAAAAAAAAAAGAGGTGAAATCTGGCAACAATTGTGCTACAGAATCCTTCCTTTCTCCCTAATGTATTGCTCTGCTGCATTCCTTGCTGGATGGGAACACCCGTTTTGTTCTGAAGGTTGCAGCTGGATTCAACATCACCTCAACAAAGCTGAAAATGATAGGATTTCTTTCCTTTTGAGAGAAGCACCCAGATGAAGATCTTGTGATGTGCATTACTGGATGCCTCAGTTTTCTTCTGCACCCGGTAAGATGAGCTATTTCAATATCCCTGTAATCTTAGTCTAGCACATCTGGGTGAGTGGGAAAAATTCAGGATCATTTAGGGCTGGGCTTTAAGACCCATGTATTGCTTCCCATAGGTAGCCAAGGCATCATGTAGCTTTGGCAGTGGTTGTTGGAGAACATAGATGGTTCATTTGCACTGTGGCACCAGTATTTATTTTTCTTAGCAACATCTTAGTACTTCTTTCTAAGAAATGAAAGAAAGGGACAATTTTATATTTTTAAATATTTTTTCTGGCAATGCAGTCTTGTCACTTAGCCAGCACAGTGAATGTGGGTCCTCATAACTGAATGACTCACCCAAGTGACATTTTACTTTCACACGGACAATTGCTGGGGTTACTGTGCTGGTGAAGCTCTAGAAGTGAGGAAATGCAGTCACATCCTGCTCTGATGCTATTTCAAAATGAAGGAAGCATAAGAGGAGGTTTAAGCCCTAAGGACAGCGTGCATAACTCGGGTGTTCTATTGAATATGAGGGAATTGAAGAGGAAGAACTGAGAGTCCTGAAGATGTTTACTTGACGATGTAATGAGGAAGCTTCCTGCCCAGTGTATATAAACAATTAAAACTGCAACAGTTGGGTGCTCCATCTTCATGGTGATATATTAAATACACCATCATTTTACGTAGCTTCGAGTAGTAAACTTTATTATGATTATAAATGACAGACATTAATGGATCATTAATCCATATAATAATACTGAATTTTCATAAGACAATTTCAAATCATTTAAAATTCTCCCTAAGAACCATTCTGACATCCTCCACTAGAAAATGACTTTATTTTATTTATTTTTAATCGTTCTACACTTCCCTGGTTCCACTAATTACTGTTTCAATTCTCAATTGTTTGTTCAGATCACCTTTAACCATCATTCCCATAAATTAAAATACACCATCAGTTTTTCAGGCTTCAGATGAATTTTTGAGTTTCTGTTTCCGAAAGTGTGCGCTATAGATAGTGCCCAGGAAGGTTCTACACATGAATCACATTATGGTTTTCCCTAGAATATCATTACATTTATGTCTATGCTATGTATAACGACTCAGGCAACTTTCTTTAACGTCTTTAGTAACCAGCTGATGAACTTTTGTCTCAAGATAGCCTGAGATATGCAGTTAATGTTCATCCTTTTTGCTGAAATTTAGGAACTTTTATTTCTCTAAGCATAGCCTCGTCAATAGCTGGTCATGAAAATTCTGAAGTCATAAAATGACACAATGATCATTGGCAAAAAATATAGTAAGTTGTATAGCTTGATCCATTGTTTTGGAAGCACTGTCCTGGTCTTGGGGGAAAGAAAAAACCCTCAGACCCAAGGACTCTTAGTTTAGCCATGAGCACTCTGCAAGTTGTAATTGAAGTTCATGGTTTGTGGTTGATCACTATTGGCACCACAAAAGTCAGGAAGGGAGGCCAATTTATACCTAATGGGACAAAATTCCTTGCTGTGGAATGAATAAATAAACATAGGCACAAATCTCATAGATCCTGAAATGGTTTGAATTCACTGTAAACTAGATATGCATGTTGGGTCTACAGTAGTAAAATAAGGGCTCAAAACTATCCGTGTGACTTGGGACAAAGTCTAATTGTGTTGTATTTCAGAGTCAGGTCTTTGTGGTTGACTGCAATCTGACATTGTGCACATGTGTGTTTTTTTATCAAGCCAAGATAAAGAACTCGGTGGAACTAAATTATGAACTTGTGCTTTCATGGTTGTGAAGTTACCTCTAAGCATAAAACAATTTTTTTAACTGCTCAGATTCTTCTTACCTTTCCATAAACTTACTCCTAAGCGCACCTAAGCACGGACACATCAGTTTTGGCTGCCTCTGTGATATTCCGAGCTCCTGATCCCACCCTGTTTCTGGGGCCCTCCTAGTGGCTCCGAGTTGCTTTGGGTGAAGGCTCACTATGCTGTTTGCCCCTCTGCTCACATGCACTGCTGTAGTCTGACTGGTGGCAGGAGCAGTGTGTTCCCCTGAGTCCTGCCTCGGGCTCCTTCTGCCTTCAAGCTTCTACTCATGGAAAACTGACTGCCTGCTTGGAGACTGAAGTCCTTTATGTCTGTAATACCTAAATTCTTACCATAAGGCAGTGTGGAGACTTTTTCTGACCCCTTCTGTATAATTTCTGTGCACCACCACAGTGGTCACACATTATAATTAGGCATTAACAAACATCCAGTAATTAAACACATGCTGTACATGGAACAACTTATTTTATCAACAAGGAATTTTATGGTTTCTGTAAGTTTAGCTGTCAAGAAGTGCCTTTTCCTCATTATCCTAGAGCATCGAAGGCTTGTAATTCTTCTGCATGCAGAAAGTTTGTCAAATTGACATAACTTCATAGCCAGGTTAGTGGAAATATGAATTAAAACTACTAAGATTATCATATAATTTTTTTTTAGTGGAACAAATGCATTTTCATGCAATGCATCTGAAGTCTTTATCTTTGAAAATTAATTAGTAAATTCACCTAATATTTCAAGACAGACTTGAAGCTCTGGAGTGAGATCAAATAGTGATGTGAATAGGAGTAACCTGAAAAGGTATATTCTACTCATTTGATTTTGAATCATGATCTGGCATTGTGAAAGCATCTACGTGAGGGAACCATTTGAAATTGCTTATTGGAATTATATTTTTTCATTAAAGTGAAGCTGTAATTTTATGAGATTTTAATTGTATTTTTCTTCAGGCTTCTGTTCACTTTTTAGCCTCTTACTTGGCTTTCTTTATTTCAGAATTTCCTGTGAATAGTCCAAAGTTACTTCAACCAGTAAGGAATTTTCCAGTCAGGTATTCTGTATGATTCATTTTGAACCTCTTTGGTGTAAGCTGATTCTTGACAATACAAAAAGTATTTCAAATATATATGGAAATGTTTCGAATTCTCCTGCTGTTTGTCAAATTTTTTTTCTTGCTTCTGTACGGGTGTTTTCTCCTTGATCTTCGTACTCTGATTGGCAACATTTTTTCAAAAATGTATTATTTTTTCTCATTGAAAAAAGGTAATTTGAATAATTATCATATTTCTTCATTGAAATTTTGCTGCGCTTTAAAAAATACTTTCCCAAAGTATATCTGTGGTGTATTTTTTTTTTTAGTTGTGGGTTTTTGGTTTGTTGTTTTTTTGCTTTTTTTGGTTTTCTTTTTGAGGGGGAAGGGGGTTGGGTTTGCTTTTTTTTGTTGTTTTGTTTTCTTTTTTTTTGTTTCTAGGAAAGATGATTATGAATCAGTTAATGGATTTCTCAAGGCTTGGGTGCCTTGCAGTTAAGATACTATATGCTTCTAAACTTTATCCAAGATTGAAGGACATAGTGCTTGAAAGAAATCCCTTCAAGGAATCAGTGCAACGTTCATACGAACCCAAAACTAAGGCTGCTTTGAATTCAGCCTGTGTGTGTAAGCCTTTCCTTCCTTGGAACTGGACACGTTTAGAAGAGATGGCCACAAAGGAGTCTGCAACTAGTTTCCTTAATGGTCCAGCTCACTTGTGGTGTATTTTCACAGAACAGGACAATTCTTATTAAGAATTTGTCATGCATATTCAGAGAGAGGCCTTTTTGCAAGCATCTCACTCGCAGAGCAGGAGGGAGCATGGCATACAGAGGCCATGTACATGCATTTATTGTACCCATTTAGACTCCATCCCTGTGAATAAACACCTGTAATAATCCAAAATTATTACTTTGTGGACTGTGTACTTAATTTTGCTTCTCTTTTGCTCCTGGTGCATAAAGAATGCATTACGCAAGGTGGATAATGCTGTTCCGTCTATAAATAAAGATTTACAAAACCATTTGTAGGAATGCAGTTGCTCAATGAGAAAGCTCTAATTGCAGAATTCAGTGAATGTTTTACAGTGATTAATTTATCTACTACATCTACTTTCTTGTTCTGCACACAGAACAAAAATAAATTGTCATTGCCTTACATTTTATACTAAAACACAGTTTCTACAACAGAAAGAGTAAATGATAAAATTACTGTAAGTAAGACACATAAGTCTGGAAATAAAGATTTATTTGGGGCCTTTTTTTCTGCCTTTTAAAATTCTAATATATGTGCTTTGCATGGGCACTGTAAAATAGGCTGGTTTTAGGATGGTTCTGAGTGGGAGAAAAGTAATTTGACATAATAAGAAACACCTTTGCAAGTCTTCAAGCTGTTCTATTCAGTCTACAGTGTTAGAATTCTGCCACAGAGGGCACAAAAGGAAATGATATAAAAAGCTGAAGTATGATACGGGGAGCTTGCAAATGGACCATGATTTTAAGATGGATTTTTTGATTTTTTAAACTGAAAAGAATATAAATAGTATGTTGTCTGTTTGGGATTTTTTGCAAACCATCACATTAAAATTATATTGCATGTTAGAAGAAGCACAGTAAGACTACTTGGTGGAGTCTGGCTAAGAATATTTACCAAGTTTGTCCAAAACTGTATTCTACATCTGTACTCCTCAAAGACTTGTCTGTACATACTTCCTCTTGGTCTTTGCAGCTCCAGAAGTGATTTCAGTAGTTGTATTTTAAAGCCAAATATTGAAAATAAGTCTGTAAAGATCAATAAAAAGCTAAATTACTCAGTACCAGGCAGAACAAAATGTTTTGTTCCACCTCTCTTATTATTAAAGGTTGAAATAAAGCCTCTGAGTATTTTTTAAATAGAGGAATATTTTAGCATCTTCATAAAAAGAAAGCTGATTCTAAATGCACCTAGTTGTGAATGATGGTTTGTTTTTTTTTATTTAAATGCTGTTCACTCTTCAAATTGTAGAGAATTTAAATCTAAGGTGTGTTCTGTGCTAAACTTCCATGTAATAAACAAGAAAGATGCTTGTTATTAATCTTTCGCTGTTATCCAGTCTCTGCTTCCTATGAACCACAAGACCTTATGAGGAACTAAAAACCGAGTGATTTTACTGAAAAGAGGCTTTTCTAAATTAAAAGAAAATCAAAGTAAACATACTTAAAATACATTTGATTGGAGAACATTCACTTTTCAAAGCAATTTAAAAAACATTGGCTTTCTGCCTATAATGCACTTTGTTTTTCCTCTGTAAATAACATTTTCATATAGCATTAACAATCCATTTCCTTTCCTCTATGATGATAAATATTTTTCATGTCTGTATTGGGTCTTTTAAAAAACAAACAAAAAACCCAAAGTACTGCAGGCATATATAACTTGTACATGTTGAGTCTTTGAAGAGAGATTTCACTGAAGTCTAGAAGATTTCTTGGTTCTTAATATATTTTTGGTTGGCTCGATTGAATTCAGACCTCTGATGTGCTTTGTCTTTGCACAGTGCACTACAAGGTCAAAAGTTTCTGGGGTTATAAGACTGTTCCAGCCTTCTTAAATTCTAGCAGTTTCTGTTGGTTTTTTTTTTTTTGCTATTGCTACAGAGAAATGAAAGACGGAGAATTGGCAGTTTTCTATCCATGTGATCATTGAGTGCTTTATGTGGTGTCTCATATAAAATTAACAGAATTTAGAGAGGAAAGTAGAGGACATGAATATTCCAGTGTTTGGTAGAGAGATACTGAGATAGAAATCTGTTAATTTTTAATTTTTTTCATAAGCCTTTAAAATGTTCTGAGTCTTGCACTGTGTAATACAGTGTAGTACATCCTTGTACATCCCCCATTGTATGACCAGTGGCTAGGTTCAGGATATCCCTGTGTTTATTTTCTTCCCAGTCCTTTTGAGACAAATTATAAGTAAAAATGCAGACCTGGACCAGCCTGGCAGATACTGCGAGGTCGGCCAGCAGCCCACATGAGTTAGCAAAGCTCCCTTTTACAAGCGCTGTGTCGGTCCAAGCGTGAGATCTCTGACGATTTCTCCCTGGTGAGCGAGCACACAGGGCCATCCCACCATTTCTGTGAGGAAAGGCAGCTCGCCTGGACCGCAGTGAATGGTGCAGCAAGGGGACGGGTGCCACCACGTGGGGCACAATCCAGCAGGCGGGTGAAAGGCGCGTGGGGAGCCAGCGCCGCAGAGCGAGAAGCAGGTGGCGAGGATGCCCCGCTGCGCTGAGGGACGCGGATTGCCGCGCCCCGTTCGGGGCTCCGGGGTTTCGTGGCGGAGAGCATCCTCAGAGGCTGAGGGAGGTGAAGAAGGCATGTCTGAGCCCTGAGGAGGTGGGGAACGAGCAGGAGATGGCAATGGAGGGGCAAGTTGTTCGGCAGTAGCTTGTGATGGAGGTGAAGGTAGGTGGAAGCCACCCAGTAAAGAGAGCTGCTAAGGAGGGGTCTGCGCGCATCACTGCTTCCGTGGCATGCAGTCAGGCTGCACTGAAGCGAGCATTAAAAGGCTAATTGAGTAAGGTGCAGCATTATGAGGGGCACAACCCCAGTCTTCTGTGGCTCACAGTTCAGTCAGTGGGAGTTTCAGCTCCTCCCTGTGCTTGGGATGAAGTTACGGCAACTTTCTGTGATGCGAAGTTCACTTTGGTTGACTGAAATAGTCCTTTGTGTTGGAGTAGAGGTTGAATACAGTTCCACGCTTCCCTTATTACCTTCCTCTGCTTTTGATGCTTTTTGCATAGCCATGTGTGCTACAGAAGATGCAGCTCAACATTTTGTAAGGTTTATCTGTAGCAGCTTGCAGCAAACTCATGTTGGGTGTGCTGCTATTCCAGTCCTTAAAATACAGGCATTTTGGTAATAACTTTGTCTTATATAGCCAAGGCACATCATATGCCTGAAGTAACAAACTACAATTTATTTTCATGAAGAGTGATGATTTCTGAAATCTACAGGTTTTGGAGCTTGTTCATGTGTTGGTGTTTTAAAAGCTCAGAAGTTCAGAAGTCTCTTGACTTGGAGAAATAAGACAATCATAGCCATTTCTACTTAAGTTTAGTACTTGGACCACAAGATGTAGAAAGGAGGAATAGCACGTGGGGAGGTAACACAAGTGGCTTAGACCAGAAATGCAGAAGGCAATTTAGAAGACTAATTTGAACCTTAAATATATTACACTATATCCATATCTATACACTATATCAGTATATTTGAGAACTTCAGTGGACTCTTCAAGTGTCCATTGCAGCCCTATAGCATTTTGAAACGTGACTTTTGTAACAATCAAGTATTGTTTGACTAGTTTGCCGTGATTTCAAGCATTCTGCATAGGGGTGTAGAACTGCAGGTGTTTTTTCAAAGTTTAATACTAATTTTCCACCAATATTCAACATTATGCCATTGTGAAAGTGCCATTTCTTAGCTTTATGATTCCCACTTCCTGTCTGCAGCCTTTTCAGTATATTCATAAACCGTCCCTGACCTCCTGCAATTCAGTAGGTGGAAGAAAAGGAAGAACCTTACAATGTGTCAATATCAATGAATATAACATTTATCACACAGGAAGTTCTGACAATTTAAAGAGAGCTCCTGAGATTTTACTAACAGCTTTACTGATATTTCTAGGCTTTCTTTACTATGGTTATGGAGGTTCTGAGTTTGTTTTTTTGTTGGCTTTTTTTTTAGTTGGGTTTTCTTTTTTTCTGTGTTGTTTTGTTTACCCTGGAAGTGTTAACTGATGTATAAAATAGGTTTATGTTGTATTATTTATTTGGAAAATCTGCTACCGGTTTCCACGGCAGCTTAGAGATCTAAAAAGGTGAATGAACTTTAAATATTTAAAATCCGGTGCCACCACACTGGTAACTCCAAAGGTACTGAGGAGAATCATCATGTGGAAATTTGTTAAGTCTGATGCTTAGAGGAAAGGAAGAGACACTGTCTCTATCTGCACAGCAGAAGGGAGTAATTCAGTTCCTCCACAGACATTCAGATCAGCACGGTGTTTATAGGCATAAAACAGCCAAGGGAGTATATCAGCTTAATGTGATCCCTGATACAATATACCTGCCTTCTCCCATATGAGGAAATAAATTTGCAGATGTAGCAAGTATTTCCTAAATGCCAAGCTTTCCTGGCTTGCAGATTGCAAGATGTTTGTCATTTATCATACCTTTTAGACCATTCTTGTGGCCTGTCACTATAGCAACTCTGTTGGCTTCTACAGCAACACCTGGTCCTATCAGCAGCTTTAGCCCACCAAAGTTTCTTCATAAATAATCCATGTGAAAGTGAATGTAGCTGTCATGTTAATTTGTGGCTAACCTGGTTTTGGCAAGTTTATAATTATATTTATGAAGCAAATAAAGCAGATTGGTTTCTTTTTCTTTAGTGTTGATTTAACGTAAGCTGATGGAAACAAATAAAAGAAGCTTTACTGATCACAGTCAAAATAAAAAAAGAATGTCCTGAGGATATTCTAGTTACCATCTCACAAATACACTCCTAAATGTATCTGTCTGACCTCTAGTAAATATTCATAGTGGTACTCTTCACAAAACATGTTTACTTTCCCAGTAAATACTTTATACAGCCTTTGGTTGCTTAATTCCCTTCCTCCACTTCCCGCTGCAACTCTGTCCTACTCTTGCCGCCACTGCAGTCTCATCCCAATCCCTTAAAGTTAAGGGTAGCATCCACAGATGACAACATTACTGTCTAAAAATACTACCTTTATATCAAGGACATAGTTGAGCAAAACTTCTGTTCACCACTAACTCTAAGTGTGGATAATAGTAGGCCAAGGGTTTGCATCTGCCTTGACTTCCAGTGTCTCCTCTCCAGATATGGTCCTAATTTTGTGGCAGACCTTTCCGTACCTAGGCCAGAGAACTGCTAGCTTTAGAAGTCTAAAATTCTAAATTATGTTAATGCTTTTACATTGCTCTGGATGACTGCATATATGAGTGGGAGATAGCTGGAGCAGTAGAAGTCTGCAAGTCTTCCCTTCCGTGTCTTTCATAGACACATTGACTAGGAAATGCAATATTGCTGGTATAAAGTAGGAACAAATAATCTTAGACTGAAAATAAACTGTTTGAGAGACTGTAAGGGAAGAGTGTGCCCACAGGACATAATATCCTCCAGAATTACTCCTTATACATCGCTGTTCAAGTCTGATGAAAACTTTCTGATTACTTTCAGAGGAAGAGATTGTTATCTCTTCAGTCAAGATAAACAGCTAAGTTCACAAAACAGTGATTGTCATCAGTGGGCACTGCAGTCAGGCACTGTAAAAGATATGCACATGACATAATTATGGTTCCCTTCTCTATACTTGACAATGACTATTTAAAGTATTAGTAAATTTTGTGGGTTGTATTTCTGTTTATACAGATACTCTGAACTACACAACTGAAATAAGCTAATTTTATCTGTTAAAGGATTCCTGAGGCATATGTTTAATGTATTTGAGATTGTTTTTACTGTTTCCTGTATTACAGGAGACTTTCATTAATTCAGAGCATTGTGACACTTTTTGTAGCTCACATCATAAAGAACAATTTCTCCCTTCATAATTATACCTTCCTGCCAATTTTTCTTTCTTCCAGCCTCTGAAAAGAATTCTTTAAATACAGTATATATGACATGATTCAGAAACCAGAGTAACCATTTCATCTGAAATCACAGTAAGCCTTTCTTCAGGAGTTAAATGAAGTCAGTCTGTACAAGACAGCTACAACTCATGTTGTAGGATCATTGCCATAGAAAATCAGCTTCTTCAGTTTGCTGCCTCTTTTTTACAAATGCCAGTTCAGTTAAGAAGTGTCTGAGTTTATATCTGTGTATATAATTCATAGAGGAATTACATCTGGAGATGCTGCCTACTGAAATAGCTGACCTGCTTTTATCCCCTGAAGGATATTCGTTCAACACATCCCCTGAAAAAAAAAGAATTTGCTTCCTCATCATAGTGTAATACTTACAACGAAACACACGCATAAAAATCCTGTTGTACTGAACAAGGCCATTAATGCAAGAGCAGTAAGAGAATGTAATAAAGACAGGGAAAAGAACCTCCTTGTCAGCTTCCTCACCACGATGTAGGGATGAGTCAGAGAGGACAGTCTGCCTCTGTCACGAGAATGCAAAGTCCAGCTGGTGACTCTGACCTTAACACTTCCAGTGTGTACAAAGAGAGGACACTCCCTATGAACTGAAAGCTGAAAGGAGTTCAGAATATGGCTGACCAAGTAAGTACAGATCTGGGAATTTCTTGTCCAAGCAGCCTATTATGTAAGAACGAAGGAATTAGACCAGAGCACCTTTGAAATGTATATCAGATAATTTCTCATGTCTTTATTATCAGTTGAATAATTCACTGGTCAAAAATACAATTACAACTGTATCTGTCTCGGATTATCACGTGAACCTAAAACAGCATTCGAAACAGAATCCTTAAGGTACGGCATGGAAAGGCACTGTGATCCACAGGGGACACAGTCCTAGTGGAGACAGTGCAAAGATTTGCTTTTGGCCAAGCCAGCAGCACGGATCTTTTTCATTTCAGAAAAGAAACACTGTGTGGTTCTCTGCTCTTCTGAGGCTCAGTACCTGCAGGGGAACCAGAAGCAACGCGCTTGCTCTTTTGGCTGAGCACAGTTTCTGCCTGACACGTCTTGGGTTGTTCCTTCAGGAGACTGACTCGAGGAATGAGTCATAAGTGTGGAGGTGGTAAGAATTCAGCAATCATCTGCATAAGGAAGAAGTGAGGTAATTATGCCTGCACTTTAGTCTTTACAGTGTACTGTAAATCTGCAACATTTGGCAGTGAAAGGAGCTAAGTGTATCGCTAAAGTCTACCGTAACCAGCTGAATTTTTATTCATACCTGGAATGTTTTTTCAGGGCAAAAGAAGGTCAAGAAATGGATGAGGCAAGTGAGGGAATGATGCATCTCCACAGTCTTTATTAAGAACAATTAGGTTCGGATATTGCATAACATTCCTCACAAATGTGTCTGTGCAAAAAATGGCAACATTTATCATAATTTTTAAGAAGACTGCAACTTCCTAGAATGTTACATCAGTGTTCTGGTATGTCTTCTGCTGTTGTTTTATAGTAGGACTGCTCATGTGAAAACGTGAGTGAGGTTATTTGGTTATCTTTGAATTCTTGATTAATATTTTTCTGTAGTTTCAGTTAGTTCTTTATTGCTGCTAGCAATTTTTAGGTTCAAATTTGGAACACAGCATATGCAAGTCCTGCTCTTCCCTGTTTTTTTCTTACACAGGTAGGAAAAGTGTAAAATGACAATAATTTTTGTGAGAAAAAAGAGACTTCTTTGAACAGTAACAAAGTCATTGGCTAAATATCCGTATTTGAGAAATTAACTTTGATTTGATGGTGAAATAAGCATCAAGAACATCAAATAAATTGTCTATTACAATAGGGAGCATCTCCTCCATGTTGTATCTTAACATCATCATACGATTATTTGCCACTTCCTTAAACACAATTATATATAAGCAGCTTTCTAAATGACTTCTAAAAAGTAACTACAGGTAATAAGTGAGCATGATAAATAAATCCTACTATCATTTTGTGGTGTTAGTACAAAGGTCTTAATTTATAGCTACTTAATTGTGTTGGGAAAGAAAACTAAAGTAAATATTTTCAAAATTTTAAAAAACTTGACAGACTTGATACTATTCTTGGTGGTATCAGTAGTAAGTCTACACTGATTTGGGGATGAGCTTATAATTTACTGGAATAGCAAAAATTTATCCTAATTGTTGCCAACTACTCCAACCTACAGCAGTTTAACAACTTTTTCTGTGTTTGTAAAAAAAAATTAAGTTTCTATCTGCATCACTTTGAATTTACAGTATAGATTGCACTTGTTTTTCTTCGAATTATTGGCTCATTTAAAGTTGCTATTTAATGATTATTTATATTTTCTCCTTGCTTTAGTTCATAGCAAAATGTTGCATAGTGACCAAGTGGCCTCAAATCTCAAAGCTTTTCCCAGCAGTTGATCAGAATAGATCTTAGGTGGAGATCACACAACTCGGTGGAGAATACACAACTGTTTAAGGTTGTGTAGTTGAGGAGCTGATTCAGGTAGCTGATGCCATTCATCACTGAAACAAGAAAGCCTGTGGGACTGTAGAACTGGCTGACTTAATTATCAGTTTAAGTAGAAAGTTCAAGTGTACCTCTGAAATAATAGAAAATACTCCACCCCAGATATTCCTCAACATAAAGCACAACATATTTTGATCATAGAGTATCTAGTGTTTGCAAACTTCATAATATATATATACACTTCTCTGTCTGATCTTAAAACATTTAGGTTTTAAAGAAATTATTACGATGTATCTCGTTTTTCTGTGGTTTGGCTCTTTTTATTACATCTTTAGGTAGAGAGCAAAGATAATAAAAGGAACTTGTAAAGAGAGAAAGGAAATTGTAAAATTAAAAAAGAACAATTGAAAAAAAAAAATTAAAGGACCGTTAAATGTTTCTATAGGAATGTTTCTATCTACAGCACAACTCAAACTAGGTATTTTAAAGCTAGTTGTGAATAGGAATCTGTTCCAGAGAGTTTTTTGAACAGATTGCAGTCTCCTTGTATACATACCTGGGTTTTCTTCCCATGGAAATCGAGGAGACTGAAGATGGTGCATAGCCATGATGCTGTAGCTCTCTACCAGTTGCTGGGTCCTGGGATATCCCCTTGGATCTCTTATTAGGGAATTAAGTTCCACTTCAAGTGAGCCCACAGCCTCTGCAGGGACTCTGCCTTGGTGCCCCAGCTCTGCACCACCACACTGCAGCTGCTGTGGTGCTGAGATGGAACACAGCTCCCTCTGAAAATTGTGGGATGTTCTGGAAGATGACTGACAAAGAGCAATGAGATGAAACTAAGTAACAAATTCAGGAACGCTGAATTTGGAATTCAGCGGGAAAACAGTACAATAATTTTTTAGGAAGGGCCTCCATCTGTCCTTCAAAGTTACGGTAAAAATCAGATTTCTTGGGTTCCTAGTTTTATTTATAATTATTTTTTGTGATCGTCTGGTTTTATTTGTTCTGCTAACATTTATTATTTTCCCACGTAATTTTTCAACCTATTAAGCAGTTTAATCTTGAGAGGAAAAAGGTTTTTCAAACCTCCCAGGGGGTTGAATTGCTTTCAATTTTCAATAGTTGTCCTGAGGGAAGACATTTTGTCAATAATGAGAATTCAGGGAAAAAAATATGGGGAGCTTGAGTTGATGTGTTTGGTTGTGCTAGATGAGTTCTTAAAAAATAATGGCGTCTCACAATCATGGATGTTCCTTCTTTCTTACTAGGTTTTGGGGAGAGATGGGATGGCAGTGGGAGAGCAGAGCAGTATGGGGACTTCAGAGGATCTGGAGGAAGGTCTTAATACTGCAAAAGTGACAAAGATACTGGAATGCATAGGAGAGAAGTAGAGAGGGACATGGGATAAAAGGATGCAAGTCATAAATCTATAGGAAGAAGTTTGTTAGTCGTACCACTTGTGAAAGAAGCAATTTTAATGCAGACATTTTCTGGAGTTTCAGATCTTTTCATTAAGCTCTAGGTTAGCGCTTCAAAGGGTTTTCTATAAATTCAGCTCTTGGTAGTTTTCTCCCATTGGAGAAGGGCTTCCCTGTATTAGATTTGACACCTTTATTTTTATCCCTTTCAGAATTAGTGCCAAGAAGTTCTATGCCACATGCACGTTTCTCTATTACAGGCAAACCCCAGGAAGCTCATTAAGTTTTCTTTATGGCTCCTGTGCCCTGCTGGAGCCATACCTAAGTGGTGTGTTTGACTGTCAGTGATGAGATACTATGAGGGTATATAAAATTCAGAAAATACCATAGCTGGCATATAGAAATAGACAAGAACAACAGCACAGCAGAGGATGAGTTGCTCAGCAGGCATTTTAGTTGCATAAACAATAACATGAAGTTCCTGACATTGGCTTCCACCTTTGATAGTAAAATTGTTGCTGAAAGAGTTTCTGTGGAACCAGAGATTACAGAGATCCTAAATTCAAGAAAACTGTGGAGGTTGAAGATGAGTATATTACTATTAGCTAAAAATTTTGCTGTTCATAACTCTCTTTCGAGTGCTTCGGTGCAGAATACTTCTTTGAAGGAAACTGTCCTTGTGGGAAATGTGACATTGGTGGGATATTTGATGGGCTTTTGGTGGGAAATAATCTTTTTGCTCAAGTACTCCAGTTTAACATGATGCTTATCATAAAGATGTTAAGTGGCAGACCAGAAGAGTGCCGACAGATTGGCTACTCCTGTCAGCTCTGTAGCTGTTAGTGTGAGTTTATATTAGTTCTTGTGTTGGTGATCTTGAGGAGCTCATGCTCTTATCAAGGTAATCTTGGATAGTAGTCCAGTAAAAGTACTACAGAGAAATAATCTTTTCCTTCTTCCTTTATTACTTCCCCTTTTCCCAAAATTTCTGATTGTCCGTTAAAATTCTCAGACTGTTCCTTTCATAACCAGTCATCCTTTCCATTTTAGATCTTCCCACTGTTTTCTGTAGCCAAACCTCTGTAGTTTGATTACACAGGTTTTGTTTGATTTGAATGGGTGGTCTGGTCTTTTATGATAAAATTAATTTATAAGAAAACCATAATGAAATAAGAGAAGATCATAAGACCATCAGGCCATATGGTGCACACACCCATGCACTTAAAAATGTCACCAGGCAGGGCTCACAAAGGTGTTTATACTAGCTGTTTTTGAAATGTAAACACATTGTAGCTCTACTATAGAATAGTGGTCTAGCACTGCCATTAGTGCATGCTGCTACCTGTATCAGTCTGATTTAGAAATGAAAACGTATTTGGAACATCCATCCTCCTCAGTTAAATGGCACAGGATGGTTTCAGTTGTGGTAAAGAAAACACGGTAATTTTCTGAATTTTTGCCACGTTCATGCTTTTGGTAGGGGCTAAACCTGTCCCTCACGTTAGTGGTGGGTGGGAGCAGCGGGATGTCCCCACAGTCCCAGGAGGACGGAGCAGGGAAGCTCTGCCGTGGCCTCTCCACCCGGCCACCGAGCAGCGGGCGAGTGCCAGGCACGGTCAGCACCTTTACCACCCCACAGCCCAGAGCACCACTTGGCTTCCCCTTTAAGTTAGAATAACCACGAGCTGCTCTAATTTCTCTTGGCAGAAAGAGCTCCCTGGAGGCGTTGCTCTGTTTCTGAATACTTCGTGTTAGTCGGAGTCGCTGCTTAAGATCCTCTCTGTCTCTATGTCAAGGACAGGGAGTACATTGCATAAAGCACTTTGCTCAGGGGCCTGTTAAAGGCACCTTTATGTCTCTAATGGACTAGAGCAGTGCATGAGGCATTAATCAGAGGACAGGAATGATCCCCCTCTTTCTTTCAAGAAATATTAGTATCTCACAGACCACAGTTTCATTTTCTTACAGAACTTCACAAGCCAACTTTAGGACTTACTACTCAGGGACAGTAAAAGATAAGAGCTTCAGTGAGGCAATATATTTACTCCTAGGAAGAGTATCTTCTGTCAGTTCTCATTTTCTCCTTGCTTTTGAGCTTGCCAAGGATCAATTCTGGTGAGATCTGAAGGGAATTGTCACAAGAGGTCAGTGTGACAGAACTCCCTAAGAGGGCCTCAGAGGGCCTCCACTGAGAGATAGGGGAATTTTTTTTTTTTACTTTCTCTAACAGCTTCTACAAAACAAACTCTTCTTTGCCAACCCTCAATAATAATCCACATACAAGATATAATTTTGCAAGGTGGCATAATTTTTCCCCTACCTGAAACAAAATTGGAGACAAAACAGTACTGGGTACACAGCATAGATCATTTTATGTCTTAATAATCTCTATAGATTATTATCTCTATCATAACCTTAGGAGACTACTTGGTCTAAAAGAAGCATGTTAACCCTTTGGTTATTTTGTGTAACTAGGTGCTAAAAAGACTCTTTAATTTCTCTAATCAGCTAATTTGTTAATGTTATTTGTTTTTCTTTTTTTGAAAAGGAAGTGCTTTTTTTCTCTACCTTCTCTATATCTTTTCTATTTTGTTAAATTCTTATAATTTATTTTCATCCCAACTTGTATTATTTTCCAGCTTTCAAATATAAGTGAAATTAAAGGTCTCAGCTTCTATATGAGACAACTTTCTCGACAGACACCAAATACCTTAGAGGTGTACAAGGTGGAGGTGCTGAGCACATCTGTTTCCCCTTGGGCTGCCTTTCAGTGATTCCTGGCCTACTAATATATGGTTAGAAACTGAGAGAATAAATGAACTCATGGTGCATAAAAACTTACTGGTGTTCTGGGTTTTTTATATTCTTTGTTTTGTAACACTGTTGCCAGTGTTGGTTTCTTAAAAAATCCATAGCAAAATGTGCCACCAATTACATTTCCACTTCAAGGAATAGGTGGAGAGAACTTTCTTAAGACACAGGTTCATCATCAAAGTACTGCACAAAAAATGAAAGAAAACTTGCAAGAGAATGGTAGAGATGTTGGTTGAAAAGGAGGTCACCCTGAGGAGCATTGCTCTCAAACCCCAGCTGTCACCTGCCCTCCATCAGGCCAGCCAGGGCCTTGTTTGCTGGAGTCTGGAGAACTTCCAAGGACGAGTTTGCACTGCCTCTCTGGATAACCCCTTCCAGCCCTGCTCTCCCACCACAACAACAGTGTCTTTCCTCTGCCATGCGCGCTGAGAAGAGCTGGGCTGCGTTTTGTTTGCAGCTGTGTAGCTGCAGACTCTACAGCCACCTACTCTCTTAGCCAAAGAAGTGCTGTGCCTGTCTCTCTCCTTGCAAGTCCAGTATTGTAGGGCTGTTCCTGTCTAACAGCCTTCTAACTGGATTTTCTCAGAATTCTCAACATCTCTCTCAAGTTGGGAGTCCAGAATCCGGTGTTTCAGGTGAACCTCAATACGCACTGAGTTAAAGGGTATAATAAATGACCTGTGGGCTGCTCTCCTCCCAAAATGTGTGTGTAGTTTGCCTTGTTGCTGTGAGAGCACTCTTTGTAGCTCTTTTCCAACCAGGCGTGCGCAGCGACTGCCGGAGTGTTTCCAGCGCAGCTCCTGCTCTGCAGGCTGGCTTCCAGCCTGTACTGACACACAAGGTTAGTCTGCCCTAGGTGCACAACTCCTTGCCTTTGTTTGTTGGACTTGAGTTGGCACGATTCTGAAGCTTTTCAATGTCCTTCTGGACTGACTGGGTAAAACTCCCTGCTCAGATGTTGAGCCTCTGAAATGTGTCGAATTTCAGACTTAGCCAATTTGAGCACATTTAATTAAGTTTATCATAAGAGTGAGTCTCTTCATTGTTATTACAGACACAAAGAGCAGTTAATTTCTTTCCCATTTTTAAAAAACTGTGAAGAAGGATGTTCTAAAATCTGTGCCCACCCACTCTTGACCCATATGCTCTAACTTGTCTTAACATCTGTTCTGTTTACTCCCAAAGGCCTGATTCTTATTTTCCTTATTTTCTGTACTGAAATTAATCCAGAACAGACTAATCCAAGAAAGTTTCAGCTAGTCCAGTTAAAAACAGGCATTCTGGATTCTGGCTGGAACATTCCAAGTGTTACTGCCTTTGTAGGCATAGTTAACTCACTGACTAATTTATTTCAGAATCATCTTAAGCATCAGCATTTTTTAAAGAACAGCATCAAATTCTGCTAGTAATTATTGCATTTTATTTCATTAATCAACAAAAAGCTGTTCCTCAAATGCAAAAAAAAAAAAAATTAGCAGTAGGATCAGGGATTTTTTTTATTATTTTTATTGACTTAAAAGGTCTATTTCTTGTTTTACTTCACTACTGAATCATTTCAAAATCACTGGAGGCAAAGGTGTTGCACTAGTATAAAATCAATAAGAAAGGAGTTAAAAGGCCATACTTTCCACATGCAGCGAATGAGAAATGAAAGAGAGGTTTATAATATCATAAACCTTGGAACTGTGTCTGGTAATTATCCCTGCTATGGCCTGCCAGGGAAATGACCACCATCTGTTGCTGCCCACCAGTGCCCTGAAAATACAATCAGGCTGTGAGCATTCGCTGGAACTAGCAGCAAACTAATCCTCTCCACTTCAGCTCTTCAGATTACATGTAATTACGTGCAAGATACAGGCTCAGTCCACACTGATTTTTCAGACTTTGGAGTTGTGAAGATTGAAGTAAATGACATTTCTCCTACACTCACTGTTCAGCCTCTCCCTCTGTATTTCATAGCTTTTGTTTTTAAATTGCTGGCAAAAAAAGGCTACCTGCTGAGTTTTGGGTGTGTTCTCTGGTCTGTGCATTTAGAGATGGGGACTTCCCTCACAGAGCAGCTTTGAGCTAAAATTAATCTTTTTTCTTCATGAAACTGATAAAAAACTACTTTTAAAATAATTTTTTTTGAGGTTCTGAGGGAGTTTCTGTTATATACACACATCTCTGTAAAGAATATACAGGAACTAGACCATGGTAAGACAAAGTGTGATAAAGAAATCTGCTGAAATGAAAGAATTGAAAGTAGGAAGAAATAGCTTGGAAAAAAATTAGAAGGAGGAGATGAAAGAGAAAGGGAGAGAATGTATAAACAGTGCAGGGCAACCTTAATTCTAGTTAAGTTAACCTTAAATCTGGTTAATAATAGAAACAATACCTAGTTCTTAGCAAGTTCCTAATAGTTTCACAGTACATACAAGAACTAACAATGTCTTCAATCAATAGCTTCAAAAAAACTGCAATATGGAATTAAAAAAATAATAATATGGGATAATGAATAAAGCAGAACGGAAGGAAGGAAGCAGCAGAGGGATTCTGCTTTATTTGCTCTCCCCCATTTTAGATGGATTAAAGAACTATTAAAAATTAAAATGCAAAATCACTCTCAGACAAACCAAGTGAGAATGGCTTCAGCTGAACTGGATAATATCTAGGTCCCAGAGGACCTAATTCTTCATCTGTTTTTGGCTACAGTATAAAGGGTCTCTGAATTATTTGGAGTGGTCTGCAGCTGTAATAATGTATTAGAGCCATGCCACTCACAGACAGAATGCAGGACAAGAGAGGCAAAGCCACTGGAGAGGCTTTTTTCTCCTGTTAGATTAAGCACTTTGGCTTCTCTGAATGAGAACAAGACTATGGCAGTATTAGACACCAATTAATGGTGAAAATAGGCTCTGTCATAAGGTACATTTCCCAAGAGATACCCATTACAATTTTTGGTCAGTGTTTGGAGGCAAAAAGGATGCAGGGCTCAAGCTGAACTCAACTAAATTGTGGAATGTGTTTTGTAAAATCAAGGTTGTGAATATTTTAGAAGAATGTTGTAAAGTTGTCTAAATTTAATTGTGGAAGTACCATTAGGGATTCAGGTGAAAAATGTTACATTAATATACAGTGTTGTTACAAGGATAAATAAATCCACAGGCCTTTCAGGCAGTAAAAGGTACTGAACACACAGTTTCCAGTCCATGACACAGAAACCCCGGTCCATACGTAAACAGGGTGGAAAATAAAGGTTTATCTATCACACAAAACCAACACAGTAGCCTTTATTAGGGACTCCCAAGTGCAAGTTTGAAGAGTGGAAACTTCCCTAACTCCTTGCCTGCATCCCTGGGTGGGTGGGTGTGAGTCAAACCTCCCTGTGCCTGCTGTGGAAAATACAGCTGGTCCTATGCAAGGAAAGAAGGCAAGAGGGGCACCATGGTTGTTTCCAGCAATGGGAAGCACAGGGCCCAGTACAAGGTACTCTCAATGGTATTGCTCCTCTGAGACAGCAGCTGTTATGGCTATGAGCTGTTTTTTCACCCTCTGAGTCCTAATTGCCAAGTCCGTGTTTTCCTTGTAATTATAAAATAATAAAGGAACCTCACAGTCATTCTGTGCGATCATCGTGAGGTTTTAGTCCCAGCTCTGATCTTGCAATATTTTTATTTCAGCTTAATTTCCTTCTCTCCAATGATACGGCTCCCCATTTACATTGAAATAGGACTTTCTGAACTATCTGTATGGATAATTCATAGATGCAAATTCAGCTAAATGTATATTAAGCAATTTACTGCAAGTGCTGCAGTACATACAAGGATGAAGATGGAACCTATCATGGATAAAAGGTAGGTCACTGAAACATACTTCTGTTTCTATGTTTGCCCTTAGTGAGTGAAGAATGGCACTATTCATACTGTGAAGACAGAGGTACATTATAGCACATTTATCTATATTCCACCGCAGTAAAAAAATGTTGGGAAAGATAAGAGTCCTAACCTCACAAGGTATGTAAATGATAAATGTGCTATGATATTTCCTTTCTCTGTATTTTTCTGCTTTTATAATGTTGTTAGCTCCAGATCTCTGCCACAATGTCATCAAGTATATTTTATTGGCATATAAGTTGGTGTGCTACCTTTAGAAATAAATATATTCAGCATATCAATGTTAAATGAAAATGTTATCATTCTCTTAGTGTGCCTACTAAATGAATAGCATCTTGACAATGCTATTTGGTATGCTGGAGCCTAATGATATTTCTTGTTCAGAGTCTGTAGCCATTCAACTTGAAAACAAATAATTAAAATAAATTGTACCCTTTGTGTCTGCAAACTAAGGAGAAGAACAAAAATAGCTGCACAGGAAGGAGGTTAACACAGGGATATCTCTTGACAGTATTATGAAGACCTCAGAGGGATTCCTACATTCGCCTGACTGCAGTGATTTATGTGAGGAATCCCATGTCAAACTGTTAAGTTTAGCAAACAGGATTTCCAGTAATAGATTTTCAAAAAAATCTGGATCCCCAGGGGTATTGTGTTCTTCCCAATTAACCGAACATTCAGATAGACTTTGGCCTTTTTTCTTTCTCTAGTCATGTAGGTATGTGTGTCTATGCATGTAACTCTTGGGTGTGCTTGTTTCTGGTGTTTTTCTGCTTCCATGGGGTTGCACTTGATCTCATGGGAGAGGTTTCAGGAGTTCTGACACAGCTTCCAGCTGCTTTCTATAGGTGCCTGTGTGGAAGTGTGCCTGATGGTGATGAGTGCCCCTCAGCTCTTGACGTTTCATCCTCAAAGCTCCTTCTAGTTTTCTTACTTTGTTATCTTTCATCAGTGCTCAGTGGAAACTTCCCAGGGTCTCAAAACTTTAGGTCCCAAATATTACTAATGCTGACAACTCTGATATTTAAGTCCCTCTGCTGTGCTGAATAGCTAATGGCAATGAAGTTTCTGCTGTGGGGAAATCAACATTAGAACCCCAAGTTTTAAGTCTCAGCTTGTGGCAGGGCAACCCCTTGAGTCTTTTCCTTGTGTTCCAGTGTCTGTCTGTCGGAGCTCTTCAGAGAAAGGAGGCAACTGATGTAATGCACGAGTTGGAATAGGGAGAGGATTTTGACAAGGAAAGCAGCCTTGTGGCCTTGTTGTCTCCAGACCTACTGGACCATAAATGGCGTTGTTTTCTCCAATCTGCTGCTCTTGCAGAGGAGGAGAGAGGTTTTAGGCGGGGCTGTGCTGCCTTGCTGGCCCAAACCACCCCGCTCTCCGTGCTGATGCAGGTCTGCAGGGCACGCCGGTCTCCGCCGTGCTGCCGCTCTGCACCGCACCCGGGGGTCTGTGGCCGCGACACGCACCCCTGAGGGCTCCTGTCTCCCTCCTGAAGGCCTGATCCATTTGCTGCTCTGGGTATACCGCGAAAATCAGTCTTTGACAGCTGATACGTAAATAAACTTAAATGACTTCCCACCTCCTGAAAAGGAGGAATGTGCAGGGAGCAGGTCAAGAGGGTTCTGTTGCCGCACTTGCCCTCCGCGTTGCCCAAAGGGTGTCAGCGGCTGGGCCAGAACCAGCAGCCAAACCTGTCCCCAGTGTCATTGCCTGAATGCCTGAACAGATTATGTCCCCCAGAATGCCTAGAACCCAGCCTGATTCAAGATCAGAAAGTTAATTTGCCGTTGGACTGTAATCTTTAGATGATCTAGGTTTCTCTGAATAAAGCTGGTTAGAAGAAATGTCTCTCTCTACCTTCTGTCCCAGATGCTTTCTCAAGAGATTCTAGTCCATATACAAGAATTATAATAATAAAAAGCCAGGGAACTCAGGGAAAGTTTTCACAAGGGGAAAAAAAATAATTCAGATTGAAAATACGAGAGATGCTTTGGCTGAGTCTTGATTGTTTTAAAAAATAACTTGTTTTCTCTAAACTAATGGCTGAAAATGACTTTTTTTTTGCATTAAGAAAGGAGATAGCATTTTAGATTTAGTTCTCTGTAGGGAGAACCATTGTTAGCTTGAACTTACATCAAACAATTTTTTTTCTTAAGCAACTTTCATAGTTTTGTGTACTATTCAATGTGACACTATTTTGTGTCACAATCAGTGAAGACTATTACACTCAGCAGATGTATCTATCTGCCTCCTAGGGTTCTAAATAGACCAAGAATACTTCAGTGGTTCAATTACAAGACTAGAAGTCAGAGATTTGGGGACAGATTCAAGACTTTTATGAATTAATCTTAGCCACTGATGGCTTCAGAATAAGTAACCTAATTTACATCACCTCAAGACCTTGTGCTTTACAGAGGAAAAAAAAAATTGTGTAAGAAGTCCAGCAAATAATTCCTCCACCCGTTTCCTATTCTGTAAAATAAGATGATGATGATGGTGATGATAATTACAAATGTTACTTGAATAGTGGCACCAACAATGGAATTAGCGATTTGCAGAATGTGGGAATATTTCTGTGGGAATAGGAAGCTGTATGCAAATGATGTCTAGAAATACCTGACAAGGAAATGGCATGGAGTAGCAGTTTTAGAAGCCAAGTCTGTTTCATCCATATTTTCAGCCAATCTGGATCACAGCTCTTTGAGGATGGGTACCGTACCTTTGCTGCCTTGCTCTGGTTTCTGTGCAGCTCCAGGCACAGTGATAATGAATTGAAATAGGAATGCCGAGCTGCTGATGACACTAAAATGCGTTTAAAGCACAGTTTGGTGTTTGGTCTTTGGTGTTTCTTGGTCTGTGTGTATCTTTGTAGAAATCAGAGGCTATTTCAGTCCTGAAAATGGTGTTTCTGTTACTTCGTTCTGTTGAGCTTTTTACGCACTGCAGTAGCTAAAAGAGGTGAGAAAGATGTCCATTTTGGAAAGAAAAAAGCTGAGACCATCCATTTAGTGTCACTTAGGACCTATTACAGAAGAAAAATTTGGTCATTTAGAATTTTAGATCAAAGTATAAATAGTCTAAAGCTACACTGCATCCCAGAGGTGAGGAGATGGAGGCTATTTGTAGTCACAATACCAGATGTTTAGTCATTGCTATAAGTTGAACAACAAAAACTGAAAACAAAAAGAGAGCTGCTAATTGGGGGTATTTGGAGTCATGTCACAGGTGAAAGATGACCTAAAATGCTGCTTCATAGCACAGTGCAGTAGTGAAATTAGCACATGTCTATTATCACTGCTTGCAACTCTGCAGGAAACTAATGGAAATAGCTTAATCTTTTCAAGCTCTGCTGAAAGGAGAAATGTTGGATTTAACCTGTGTTCCTGAGTTTTCCCTCCTCTCTTATGCCTTGCCAAATTCTTGCTGCACAGCAGATTTTTATTATTTAGTAATAATAAATTGCCTGGACTGAAAATTTAATAAATAATTGTAGAGATTAGGGACTTGATCACTCATTTCTAGAGGCAGTGGTAGGAATCCATTGTGTTAGAAAGAGAAAAGGGTGCAATCCTAAAATTCCCTCTCTTGAACCAGATTCGGGGAGCTGTCTTTCCAAAACAGTAAAAGCAAAGGCATTAATTATACATTTCCATTATGACAGAGCCAACATCAGCAGTGACTAAAACATAATTTGTTTAGGTGACAGTGCAGGCTGTTCTCTGATCAAGTTTTGTTTCCCAGAGGGAGGCATCAGTCTTAAATTACACAGCAAGCAGGCAAGAGAAAGGAAGCAAACAATAAAATACTTCCCAGAGGAAGAAAAGACAAAAAGTTGTCTCTCAATCTCTTACTAAAAAAAAATAAATCTAAATTTTTGCCAATTAAACAAAATCAGCAATGGGGTACAGCTTTAATTAAAGGAAGTGTTTTTTTTCTGTGGGGTTTCGTACATAGGATTGCATTTTAGATCTCCAGAGATGGGTTGCTTTTAACGTGGAGGAACTTTCTCACTATGGAAGGAAAAGATAACAGAAAGAAAAACCCTTGGAAAGTGCTGACAAGAGGGAAACATGGGATATTTTACCTGTCTTAATGTAATGCATAAAGATAGAGTAATTTGGATTTCTTTAGTAAGGTATGGACAAAACCAGAACTATTGTCTAGCAACATTTAATTTTACAGAAACACTGATATGTGTATGTGTGCATACACACACACACACACACACACACACACACACACATTTATGTACAATTAAAGCTGGATATGCATGTTTTTGGGGAAATTTACATTATATTTTGATCTATAACTCAGTTTAAAGCTATCAAACATAGGCCTAATTTTACTTTATCTTCAGTTTCAGTGGATTTATTATTTTGCATAGGTCTATGTACATACTTTAGGACATTACCAAATCAAAGTCCCCAAAGGGTGTTCTTTCGTTATTTGCTTTCAATTTTTGGTTGCTATAAAGAATCATTGGTTGTAGTTTTTTAGTGTGATTTGACTTTTAATATCCCCTGACTGCTTCAGCCTCTCTGCATTTGGCATGAGTAAAGCAAAAAGCAAGTATAAGCCTTATGTCTTATCTCCAGCCCTTTCAGGAGAAACAGGGAAAACTAGGAGTATGTTCATGCTGAACACACAATTCCCCCTACAGTGGTATTTTCTGCCAGCATCAGATGAACAAACAAAACAAAAAATGCAAGTCATTTACCCCATGTGCAGTAAATAGTCCTTTGGAACACTCAGTGTGCAAAATTAGATTCTCTCTAATACAAGCAAAAAATCTACATGTCATGAAAAACATTACAGAGAATTTTGTGTGAGCTTAGAAGGTTTGATTTAATTGAAGTAGTTAATATTTCCTGTCTTTAAAGAAAAGATGCTATTGACCACTTGAACTTTCCAAGCAATTAGATCCCAAAGAAAATCACTGCCCAATATTACTCTGAAAGGGAACGAAAGCAACATTGTCTCCTTATTGCAGGTTTAAACTAGGGTAGTTCAGTTTACAATTTAAACACTTAGGCATGCTTCAATTATAAAATTAACTTTACTGTACTAGTTATTTGGAACCTTAAAATACAGTGATCTAAGAGCATGTATCTCTATAGATCTGTCATTCCTAAAAGGCTGAGTTGCCATCATCCCCAAAAGGAGTGATAGAAACCCAGATAAAAGACTGTTTAAAGACATAAAAAATGTTAAGAAAGCGGTCTGGGAACGAATGATCTCAATCTTTTACATGTGTTCTCAGTTTCATTGCTCTTAACTGAAATAAGGAGCAAAGGATTAATATGAAGACTGGCTGACCTGATGTCCCACAATTACATCACCTCCAGTCAGAATTTTGTGCTCATTACTGAAGTGGCAAAGGCTGCAAATCTCATTGATCTATTACTGGAGTAGGTAATGTTGGAGGGGGTTATACTACATGTAGACACCCTCTTCTGGATATTCAGGAGGTAGAAATTCTAAAACAGGTCAATTGCTTGGAAAATAATCTGCATCCCCTCTACTACACACATACTTCTGAAGCATTCATTTAAATAATAACAGGATTTGCCTATGTGTATGGGAATTGGCTTTCTGATGGCACATCTACAGCTCCTGGAGCTAGTGACCTTTATGCCTGCAACTCATAATTTTCACCTGAAACAGACAGCTAAGAAAAAGCTTTTTATTCATGCCTGACCCATCCAAACCATCCGTGAAAGCCTTTTGCAAAGGCAGAAAACCATAGAATCACAGAGTGGTTTGG
>WAAG01028597.1:0-17475 GCA_013390105.1 Tichodroma muraria | reverse complement strand
GCTCGCTTTTCACAGCTGTGCTTCCAAAATAACTCTCTGCAGGAAAGAGCATAGTGGCAAGGGCAGGAGGGAGGATTAACAGCTCTGACCAGGCAGAGCTGGAGCCAGAATTCTGTAGAAAACCAATGGGGTATCAAAAAAAAAATAAAATAAATAAACCACAATGAAAAAAACACTATGGCAAAATATCTGGAGTATCATATCAGAATGAGGGGGAAGATAGGAAGATGATTTATCCATGTGTAATCCTCATAAACTCAGCCCATTCTTCAAATCTGGGCTCCTAAGGGCACCAGTGAGTTAGACAGCAGCTTTTACATGTTTTAGTGATTAAAATATTTAGATGGATTGTCAGTGGCTGGACAGGTATGAATCAGTCTGTGAACATCAAGACAGAGTCCTTGTGAAAATCTCATCTCCTACCAGGCTTCAAGATTATTTAACATGCCAAGATATATGTCTCAGGCTTCCAGATTAAAGCTTTCATGACCTTTGCTAAATATCATCTTTCGTTCTCCTCTTTTATTCATGTGGTGACCCATGAAAACATCAAACCTTTCTTCCCTAAACAGGAAGTGCGTAACACCTGCTTTCCATTGTCACATGTCTTCTGTCACTGTCACTCTTAAATAAATAAATGCATAATCTTTCTCTTACTCAGTCTCCTACAATAAATACCCCGAAAAATGTTTGCTAAGAGTTACAACAGTCAGAGTCATTTCATGCTAATATTTCATGCTCTGATTATTTCTTTTTCCAATGCACTACCTTTTAAAAAAAACCTGTTCAACAATACTATATACAGTTCATTTATGTCTGACTGTTTTGTGCTTATTCATGACACTGTTCTTTATTTCTTTGGTTGATGACACTGTCATCTGTCACCTCATCTGCCATTTACATCTCATTAATATCAATTGTGCCCTCAGGGATCAGTTTTGTCATCAGAAAATGGCACAGCAGGTCTGCAAATGGAAGAAATACCAAGCATCAGTGCCAAAAATAGCAGTGAGGCATCTCATCTCTCTTTTCCCAGACCCCACAGATGCTCCTGTGTATAATCACAGCACGTCTGACATCATTATGCCCACTAAGGTATAAGGAAGTTGTATTTAATAATTACACTGGTTTTATTGGAAAATTAACTAAATAGCAGAACAGCAAGCTGGTACTGACTGAAACGCACAGCTTCCCAGTGCCCACGACCTTGAAACACAGAAGCAGAAGTGACTGAAGACAAGGCTGGATCATTCAGAGTGAGAGAGAAGCACTAGGATGCTACCACTGAGGCTACCCTTCAGGTCTTCACTTCCTAAGAAAGACCAAGTAGGTTGTGATGTAGATAAATTCTCCTCAGGCCAGTGAGGTTAGGTAGAAACCACACTTCTCTGAATACCAAACATGTTCTTTCCATGTTTACAAACCATGAAAAGTCTCTACATTGTGATACAGAGATGATCTTTGGAAAGAATCTAAAATGTACCCTTCCAATCACACCAGTACTGCAGCGCTGCCAGTCCCACCCACTGGAAAAGGTGTGAGACAGGCTGCCAGTTCAGCTTAAGTCTCATGATAGACACCTGATGGGTTGAACACTGCAAGTTTTCCTACAAAAGAACCTTGTGAGCTTTCCTGCTTTGGGACCTTTCGGGTCTGTTTACCTATATGGCTTTGGAAGATGCAGATTCAAGAAAACACTGTGAAAACTCGCTAGAGCCTTGCAGCCAGCTGGGCTCTCACACTCAAATGCCCTTTAGTGTATTCTGCTGTGCTGCAGGAGGTCCAGCAGCGTGTCCAGCTCCTTCTTTCCTCTCATTTCTATTGCTGAAACATAGACCACAATTTGAAAAAATCATTCCCCAATGAATGTCCATAATGTGGCACTGGGAGGCCCCTGTGAAAATCACAGCTGGAACAGCAAAATTTTATGTTCTATCAATGCCACAGTAATGTCACTCTCATTTCACATTGGACAGTGCAGCCACATAATAAACCAACTTTTAAACTATGGACATGCTTGGCTCATTTGCTTGCAATTATATTTAGTGAAAATATCTCATACTGTTGGCTGCTCAGTCACTTGCCTTTGCACCTTATTAGCCTGAGCACTGGGAGAATCATCCACTGAGTCCCAAAAAATGCAGAGCAGCAGTCTGCACAGACATCTGCCTAACTGCAGAAAAATGAACTTGCATCCTATTTTATTGCAAATAACGCTTACCAGATTTTCCAAGAGGTATGCGTTTCATACCTCCTCCACTACCTACGTCCACCCCCAAAACCTTTATCCTAATTTCACTCCTCAGTGTCTGATGTCTTTATATATCACATTAGCATCTAGCCTGCCTCATCTTTTCCACTCCAGTGGCCCTAGATCTCATTGTGCTGCAGTTTATCCATGAGGCCCACACCTTCCATGCTGCAGCATCACGATGACCGCTCATCCAGATAATGCTGGTCACTCCTGTCACAGCTTTGACAACAGACGACTGTACCTGTCACATTAGATAAGGCATCCCATTTGCTTCATATTAAACAGCAGGGCAATACATAGATATCATCTGTCACACGAGAAGCCTTGGTGAAAAGACAGCTTTATCACACACAGCACCCATGAAAAGCAGAAAAAGCCCAGCAGCTGGAGGAACTGTGTTGTAATATTTTGAAGATTCCCCTTCTGAATGAAAATTAATTACAAGGAAAAATCACACACGTACACACCTATAGACAATCACTTTTCTGAGAGGTGACCTACTGTTGTCCTTGACACTAACCAGCCATCTTGTTTCCATTAGAAATGCTCTTAATATGATAAGAAGTTCAAAAAATGTGAGGAATCGGACACAAATCTTCAACCAAGTGACAGACTGTGCTCCTTACATCAGCTTAAACAGAAAATGCAATGATAAGGGTTTGAAAGTCTGTAAGCAGAGTCAGGGGAAAGATGCACTAGAAAAACTTGGCAAAATATGAGCAGGTTAAATCTCTCTTTATTGAGCTTTGTAGGAAATATACTGTGTGAAAGTCACACCACTTATGATGTTTTATCCAAACAGACTGATGTGAATGGAAATTGTCATCAAGCTTCAGCTTTTCATTACCTAAGCAGACAGAATCCTCTTACCCTGGGATCTGGAAACACAGGAGCTCTTCCAGCAAAAGTCATTGTATCAAATGCCTGATAGGAAGGGGCAAAGGCAACCAGGTGAGGTGCTGGACACATGACCAGACCATGAGCATCTGTACAGCAGTAACAACTCAGCTATGTAATTTCACTGAGTTAACTTTGTTTTGATATCTTAAAACTGATTTACAACGTGATATATATCAATTATTATCAAATTCCAAATGAGGTGTTAAAATCATTCCTTGTATTTTGATTTTACATATTCTGCAAGCAGAAGTGAATTGGGGAAATTATTCAACACTCAGGGGATCTTACTGTGTAAACTCACCTCCTCTGCTGTGTAATCTGTTCTTGTGAAAGGTCAGATAAGGGAAGTTTACAGTCATTTAGAAAGAACAGTGATTATTAAGGTCTGATGGCACTGTCCTCTTGGTGAAAATTGAGAAACCAAGTTCTTCTTTAGAAAGCAAAGGTTGTCTCAATATTACCATGCACTTTTCTAAAACCCTCCTGAGTGAGCTTGGGCTGCAGTGCCCAGCTGACACCGCTCCAGCTCTCAAACCAGGGCTGCAGGATCAGGTCAGGATGGCAGATTTTATGCCTGGACACCAGTCATAAAAAAGAGCAACGCCCAAAATCGATTTCCATGACTAGTTGGAAAAGAAGTTGGAATATCTCAGAATTTGCTGACTTCTCTCTCTCTACCCCAATCACTAAAAATGCAGACTGTTTGTCAAAAAAATTAAAACTCTTAAGTTATTTCATTAATTTTCTATATTTTGGTAATTTTCATAACAGCTCTTTTACTTTATTAAAAACTTAACATTTTCACTTAGTAAAAAATTCAATTTTACATCTAGAAAAGTGTTGTATATAAAATTTTCAAGAAGCACTTTCAAGGTTGAGTTTATATTCCCTTGTTAATGAGGATAAAAACGACCAAAAAGTGCTAAGAGAACAGCAGCCTAAATTTAAGACAAAAGTGGAATCTTCAACCCAGACTGAATCCCAAACCAAACTTGAATTTCTCACTGAAGTGATGCTCTGCATTATCATATCTGAAACTCTTCTCCATTCATGCTACACAGATTATTAGCAATCATATATCTGACTGGAGTGTGTACATACACAAAGCCACTTAGCTTTTAACCCAAGCAATAATATCATCTCAGCAGGAAGCTGTAAGGATAGAAACACTCAAGATCCTGCAGCATCCATATATTATAACAGCAAGACTAATACAAGAATCTTAATAGAATTTTCTGCCTGCTGCTAACAGATTTCCCCATTAACTCTGGGAACACAGGGAGCCTCACAGGTACAAGGCAACATTTTCAAAACCCTCAAAGTGGTTTAGGAATTCCCACAGGACTTGGGCTGAGTCACCAGGGAGTGTTAAAAATGGCACAGGAAAAAAACTTTAAAAACTTGTTAACAACTTTAGCCCAGGAGCTTGTTTCCCACAGCAGGAAGGAAAGGACTTCACCAAAGACAGAGACAGACAGGAGCCCGCCTCAGGGGAGGTGACTCGGGGAAGGGCTGACATTCATTGGAAGGCACTTTTCCCGGAGCCCCACTCCAGGTGGGAGCAGAGGCAGCTGGGGCATGCAGCTGCTTGGCCACTGCGGTTCTCGCTCGGGGTTCTCCTCGCAAGGTCAGCCCCTGCCGGTGCAGCTCCAGCAGCGGAGCCCGGGGCCGGAGCCCGGGAGCGCGGCCGTGGCTGCCTCCGGGAGAACTCAAAAGCCAAGCACACGCCGTGACTCCGGGCGTGCTGAGGACCAGCCAGCCTGCAGTAACCGAGATCGGTCCAGGTGAAGCGGGAAGCTACGCCTAGACGGTGGAATTTACAGGGAAAATGAATGTCTGAGCAAGTGCTGGGTTTTGCTTTGACTTGATGTTTTGCTAAACCTTAACAGATTAGTGTCCCCTTCTGTGGGTTGGGGATGCTCTGGGATCCATCTGTGATGGAAGCTACTACCTGCTCTGCAGGAGAGCTGTCAGATTTAATCAGTTTATACCTAAATTTTCTAGAGATACAAATTCAATGTCAGGCCAAAGTACTACTATTGCTTAAGTACTACAGAGCAGGTGCAGCATTTCAAATCTCAGGTGATTGGAAAACAGGCACTGCATAAAGCATAATTCAAAATTTTTATGTTTGGGGCAGCTGCTGCTATGTTGCTGTTATTATTTTCTTTCATTATTTAAATTCAGCACTAACAAAAAGTTAGGTCATACTGAAAATTACTGCTTAATATTTTATAAATTTTACACGTTTTTCTCCTTTCTTTCACCCTTGTTTATGTACTTGAAGTAATTTATGTTTTTTAAAAGGATCGATTCATTTTTAAACATAAATCACACAATAATCTTACAGGGGAAAATAGAAATTAGTCATAAAAACAATTGTGTATTTAAGCAGAGAAGAATGTGTAAGACAGGATGGGGGGGAGGGAGGGAGGCTGAGATAGACACAAAGCTGCCATAGCTATTTTAATCAGCAAAAATAATACTGTTATGGNAAAAAAAAAAAAGCTGAACCAGCTTCACAGCCAGCAGAGGGAGCCAGGAAAAGCCCTGCATATCCACAGTTAGGGAATAAAGACAAATTAAAACAGATACATCTTTTCTAACACTATTTCTCCCATCTTCCTCTCTCTGGGGAAAGTCTCACACTCCTGGATTCTTAATCCAGATTATCCATTTCCACTCCTGCAGAGACATAATAAATGCAATGAAGCATCTTCAAGTATTTCAACTCACTTTCTATCAGAGACCAACAGGTTTTATCCAATTTGTAGAGAAAGCAGAGCTCTGCATGGACTTGGATGCCTTTCCTGCTGTGGACTTTGATCCTGGTATCCAAAACAACAGTTCTGCAGAGCTGAGCCGCAAAAAGGATGCATGCACTGATCCATGGCTCATGCTTCTCCCAAAATACCTCTCCATAGACAACTGTCCCTGAACTGAGAAACTGATACCACACCTGAGCAGAGAAATGACTAATGCTGGATTAGCCACGGGCTCAGACATTGCTGTTATTCATCAAATTGGACAGCAGATGATTCGAAGCCTTATTCAGCCAGCAACAGAAATGACTGAAGAACTTACTGGATAGATTAATAATATCACATAAATCAACTCTATTTCTAACTGAACAGACTGGATCACCATGTGTTGTAGGAAAACCCAGGTATACTTCTTTCATTGCAAACTGTCTTATTTACACAGTTCTGAAAATCACACCCAGGGCTGGGAAAATGCTCCTTTACAATAAAATCCAGAAAACTTCCTTTGGGAGAGGGGGTCCCTCCTTTGCATCAGTTCAGCATTTCTTAGGTGCTCATTTTGGGCCCTGCTCTTCAGCTACAAAATCACAGCAGCAACTATTCGAGTAACCCAGAGTCTGAAAGGTCTGATCTTTCAAAGAGGTGCATCAGCATTTGACTTTGGGCAAGTTGTTTATAATTAATTTTTTTCCCCATAAGAAAAGCACTTGTTCCAGAACATCATAACTTTAATGTAGACCATCAGAGTATCTCCACTAGCTCCAGTTTCACTGTTGCTGTATCTTGGCTGTTCAAAGACATAAGATTTTTTGGGGATCAAGTGGCAAGTGTTTTTCAAGCCAAGTTTTCCAGGGTTTCTGAATACAGACTTTCGTCTAATACTAAAAGAAAGATAAATTCATATTCATAACCCTTCAGGTTCACAAAAAGCATTTGAAGCAAGCCATAACATTCAGCACAACATCACTTCACTATCCCACCTGAAGGACTTGGATCAACATCAGGCATTCACAATGTATCAGCTGTAGTGAGCCAGGAACCAGGATTTTTTTTTAAACTTATTTTGTAAGCAATTCTGGAGTGCAAAGAAATGTCAGTCTATTCATGAACAGGATGTTAACAAAAAAATTTAAAATATGATGAATAAAACCCAGCTCTTCTTCAATATTCTTCTGTGCCCTTTGGACCGCCAGAACAAAAAGTAAAACCAAGCATTTTAAAAGTCTGTAAGTTGGTTATGAGTGCACTTAGGACAAAAATGATTTACTGAAGCTTACGTCATGTGCTATTATTTTCCACTCTGACACAGAATCATGGTTGTTCTGCCCATAACAGTGATATGCAAACATCTTCAGCCTCAAGCATTTGCTCAGTGACAAGGAATACAGAGTACACTATGTTCCCAACTCTCAGAGCAAGGATAGGGCAATATTCTACTGCCTGAACAGAAAAGAAAGGAAGAAAATTATTCTCCATAGCCTGTATTTATGTAGAGTCTTCTGCAATGGTATAAATGTTGTGTGTTTGGCTACACACTTCGGATTGCAAATGCTGTTTGATCTCCCAGACTTACCCTAAACACAAACATATTTCCCTTGCTGTTGCATATTATTATTTCTCTTTGAGGTTTTTTTTCCTGAATATTATTTAAAGAAGACTTGACAGAAGACTTTACAATGCTGTAAGAATGATGATAAAACTCAGTTATAAGGAAATACTTAGCAAACAGGTCTGAACTTCTTTTTACAAATTCAGTGATTATAAAAGTCCTGGTGTTTTTCCTCTTTGCAAAGTGTGTACCTGTTTCTAAGAGATACTGATATATGTGCCTTACCAATGTCCTTTATCTTAAAAATAGCATTAGTTACACACAATATAGCAGTTGCTTTGGTAACTGATTTTTTCCCTTTTAAAGGCTGAATAAATAATTGTGTAATACCCATTTAAATTATCAGTCTATGTGATTGCATTGGTGTGAAGCAACTTTTATACCATAGTTTTTTCTATGTGCCATGAATATGCATAAATGTTGAGGTACAGCATGATTACTAAGCAAATAACTGTGTCAGCATGGCATGTTGTGATTAAAGGAAAGTATTTGGACAATGACGATTTTGAATAGAAACTGCAGAATTAACAAGTGTTGTGGAAAGCAGAACTTCGACTAGTTTCACTCTACTGGTAATCTCCACTTTAATGAGAGTCCCAAGTGTGCAGGACTTTGGGAATTAAACCATTACACCGTGTGTGTTTTGAGATGATCTCAGTCGCAGAATCCAAGCCTGTTGTTTGGGGATTCCGGGCAAAGCAACAAAAAGAGACAAATTTCTTAAACTGCACAAACTATTCATGCCTGGCATGGAGTCCACTTCCCCTGCAGATCCTCATCTTTCAGAGCAGCCTCAGCTCCCAGCAGAGGAATCCTGCACTGCCCTGGTTGTACGGCACATTTACAGTGCAGTGTCCCAGGAAAGCAGGGGAAATTCCCTCCAGGCTTAACACCCTGGACAAATCAGGGAGAAACTGATTAAGGGTCAGGTAACTCCGAGTGACTTCACTGCCAGAGTCCAGCTGATCCCAGCGAGAGGAAGGAAGACACTGTATCTCTCCTGGCAAAATGAACCACAAGACTCAAAGCAACACCACTTGCACTGAGAAAGCTCTTTTGACTCATGTAAGAATGCAATTGTGTTACATATGTATGGGCATATTTAAGCATAGTTAAAAAAACAAAAAAGATAAATCATACCACTGTGTTATATCATTTCTCCCCCTAGAATGAGTGCAAATATATTTGATCTCAACTATTATAACATCTTTCTAGTGACTTACTTAAAATAAAATACTATTTTATTACTGAGAGCATTAAAATGTCATGTTTATACAGCGAAGATTTAATTAAAATTCAGTTATAATAATAATTTAACACTGAAGCATAGAGCTAAACTTCTTTTGCTAAATTCAAAAATGTACATTAGCACAGATAGATGTGTCAGGAAAAACCACACTATCACATTGGGGAACTAGATGCAGATTGGAGCAGATGACCACATTCTTGAATCTGCTGTTGAATGCCCAAGTACATCACCCAAACCCAGTCAAAGATTCCTGGCAGTACCAGAGAATGAATAAATAAAGGTAAGTATTTCCTAAGAATGATTCCTTACAAAGATGGACCAACAGATCAAATGTGTCTCACACGTGCACTACCAAAGTCGACAAACAACTCCTACTGATTTTGGCATTAGACCTTAAGAAAAGAAGTTGCTTTGGAAAAGCAGTAGCCCTGCCTTGAACTCTCTAGGAATGTAAGGATGGTGGATTAAGCAGAAGCCTCTGAAAGAGACTGCCCCACTGCCACCTGAACAGGCAGTACATCAAAACTAGAAGTATCCTGGTTTACTATCTCCAAGTGCATGATCAGGTATCCTTAAATATCACTCTGACAGTGGCCACTTTAGAGGAACTATGCAAATGGGTTTTCAAGTTGTTTAATTTTTCTACATAAAGGTCCAAACCTACACCTTGGTCTGCTCAGGAAGTTAGAAAGGATTTTATTCACTGTCATCAATTATTTCCCTGTGTGTGACAGTGCAGAGATCTATAACATCCTTGTTTGATTGGTTTCACACTCCCCGCACCTACGATAAAGATTTTGATGTTTTCAAACAGCCATTTCACGTAATCTGATGCCCAGTGGGACCTTTGTTCATTTAATGCTTGTTCCATGGGATTGTCATATCTTCTGTGCTCCTGTTTCAGACATCCCAACCTAATTTAAAACACACAGTGCCACTAACCTGCTCTGATGCCTCACATGAACCAGCAGTTCCACCAAGTGAAGCACTTCCTTTTTATCACTATAGGCAGTGAGTTTCATGTGATCTTATTTTCAACAGCAAATTACTTCCTGTTGTGAGTTCAGCTGTTTGAAACACTCTGCAAAGGATCCTACACTGCAGGAAATAGTCCTGTTCTATTTAAATATTTGCTAGTTATACAAATTACTTCCTTTCCAAATTGCTTTGCGCTCTTTTTTTTTAGTTTTTAAATTGTTCTGTTTAATTATCAAACTGCTTTCAAGAACAGGGTAGCTTGTTTGGGTATTTTTTTTCAGAATACTATTAGTTTTAAATTACTTCTGTAAATAATACATGTTTTTCTTACACGCATTTCAACTCCCTCCCACAAAAGTAATTTGAAAAGAACTACAGCATCAAAAGAAGTAACAATGGGATATTTAAAGTTTAAAGGGTAAAGTTTAAGTGACAACTAAACAGTGATTTTTCCATTCTGATGAAGACAGATCTTTTCATTTCAACCCTTAAAAAATCAAAATAGCTAAAAAAGCTAAACATTTCCTTTCCTTTTTTTTTTTTTTCAAAGCCAAAACATATGATGATTTTATTTCCAAACGGAAAAGAAGGTAGTCTTGGGTTAAATTAATTGCATTAAACAAGTGCTTGGAATACCTGATGAAATGTTTTGGAGGCAAATGCAGAGTGACACGAGCCTAATGAACTACCAGCAGTTCTGGTTTGATCCCCATGACACCACTTCCAGGTTGTTTCGAAAGGTCACTGTAAAAATAACCATGCATTTTTAGGATTAGCCCTGATACCTGCTTGCTCAGTGGACCAGCAGGCACCAAGCAATGACAAAAGCAGTTTTATGAAAGTTGAGTAGTTAAGGCTTAGCTCCGGGATTGACATCAGGGTCTAATTTTAGGCAGCTGGGTCAGGCGCTGGCTCCGGCCTTCCTCGGCAGCACCGGCCCGGGAGAGCTGGGGACAGGAGGCTGCCACTGGGACAGGCTCTTCTGCACCTGGCACCTGCTCAGAAAGGGAGGCACAGTCACATCTGATTTCAAGTGCTGACATTTCTAACACAAAAGATGTTCAAAAGGAAAAAAAAAAAAAAAAGTAGGAGAATGCAATGCTCATTCTGCACGACTTTAATCTTCACCTATTCAAAGCCCCAACGCAGACTTTGCCAACAAATAGGTTTCAAGAAATGCAATTAAATGTGTGAAATAAACTATTTCTAGGGTTGCTGGTTTTTTGACACCATTTACTTGATCATCTCATTGACAAATTAGGGAAAAGTCCACAAACAATTTTCATCCACAAGAAATGAAATCGTCAGAGGGGCTAAAATTCAGACTTCAAGGCTCCTTTCTAAAAGCACCGAAGACCTACATTATTTGTAAACTTACAGGAAATTTGTCTGCTGCGCAATACAATTGTGAAACAACTAAATTGTGTAGGAGGAGAACAGCATGTTGTAAAAGAGGTGGATGGCTCTGAAAATTAATATCAAAACCTGCACTTAAGAATGCAGGAAAATCTTTAAGTTTCTCGTGCTGAAACTGAAATATTGAATTGTAGATTATCTAGGAGCCAGTGCCCAAAATGCCTTTGTTAACAGTGTCAATACAACCCTCCTTATATTTTTTATTGGCTATGCTTCAAAAATTTAGTCCACTCCTGCTAGATAATCTTTTAACTTCTTCTCCATTTACCACATTTTAATCTCACAGGGCAACAGAGTGAAAGGTCTGGTTAAATGAACTTTCTACAAAATAGCTGGTAATTACTGATAAAAGAAGTACTGTACAGTTTGGGGATCTTCTTTGTAGGCATCACCAACCTTTCTCAAGACTATTTGTTCCTGATGTTTTGCATCCAGGGACTTTTACAGTGATGTTAAATGTTGCTTTTTGTACAGTTACAAATTACAACTGAAACTCTTTCTACAGATCGAAGTTTTTAATAAGACAGAAGTATGTAATCATATCTGAGGAAGGAAATGTAATGAACTTATAAAATCCATGTTGTCTGATGAGTGAGCCCTAATTCTGACTGTGCTGAATAACTCCATTCTGAAGGAACAGGAAGGGTTTCTAAACACAGAGGATATTGCAGTATGAAAGGAACACAGTATCTTCATTCAATAAAGCAAGGAACAAGAGGGTTCTGAAATTAGGCAGAAGGCTGAGGACTTACAGTTTTCCTTTTAATTAAGGTGATAATTTTATATGACTGTATTGAAAACAAAAGAAGACGCTGGGAAAACACTGCTTGAAGGTCAAATTCCACTGCAGCTGCATAGAAGTCACCTGCATTTCACATAAAGGGCAGAACTGGCCCTGTGGTAGGAAAAGAAAATGCCTCTAACCTGATTTTTCGTCAGCTTTTGGATATTTACTGCATGATTATACTGAAGTTATTCTATAAATTTATAAATCTGAGGAGCCCAGTGTTTGAAGAGTCTTCCAGAACTCATCTACAACCACAAAAGAAGGCAGGCATTTAGAAATCTTAGCAAGCTTTGCCCATCAAGACATTTTCTGGCAAGTAAAATTATTTCATTATTTTGAAGGTTGATGAAGTTAAAGCATGACAAAAGCCATAAGTTCCTTCAAATGTACAATGATTCTTGACATGTTCAGTGCAAGATACCAGTCCTGAATCAGTCAGCTGAACACTCTCATTGTGCCACCAAGTCTTGTAGGTTAATATTTAGATAAGTGAACAGCCACTCCTTCAGATGGAGTTCTCTCCTTTTGTTGACACTAGGCCAAAAGGAACTCTGATATTTCTCTCATAAAGGATATTACAGTAAGTTTTGTGTCCTTCCCTCTCCAAACACGTTATTCATGCAGTCAGAAATTATAAAGCAGGTTATTTAACTGGAGAAACTGATAGTGACACAGGTTGAAAGATTCACATTTACAGTGCTGTCCCCAAAATAAGTTCCAGAAAGCTTAAGTGAACATCATCATACCAGTGAAGGAAGGAATTTTAAAACACTGTAACCAAGCATTTAAAAACTAATGGGAACAATGATTCTTTAGTTCTGTGAGCTGCTAGGTGTCTTACTGAGGAATATTCTGAGAACCATCCAACCTTGCTCTTTACAAGAAACTACAAAAGCTTCTCCAAAACCACGATGTGGCTTCATTTTACAGGGAGGAAGAATGACAAGAGGTGATTGCCCTGCTCTGCTCTGGTGCAGCCTCACCTAGAGCCCTGTGTGCAGCTTTGGGAACCACACATGAGAAAGATACAAAGCCATTAGAGAGTGTCCAAAGGAGGGACACGAGCATGGTGAAGGGTCTGGAGTGGAAGCCGTGTGAGGAGTGACTCAGAGCACTTGGACATAGTGGGATTGTTGGGGCTGCCCTGTGCAGGACTTGGAGTTGGACTCAGTCTTTGTGGGTCCCAACTTCCAACTCAGGCTATCCCATAATTCTATGACTCAAAGTTGACTGGGCATCAATGTTGTTACCAGATAATATAACACAATTTAGCATTCACTCTCATTTTTCCAGAAAGCTGCTGAAGTGAAATATTTTAAAAAAACATCTCCATTACTAATACAAACAGCAGAAATACAATATGTTTGGACATCAATTCTCATGTACAGAATATAAAGTTCACCTTTGGGGCTTTGTCTCATGCTTCTTTGAGGATGCTATGCTCACTTTCAGGTCAATATCCCTGCTCCTTCCCTGCTCCCAGATCCCATCATTCAGCCCCAAGTAGCTGGATCCTCTCTTAGCCCTGAGCTGCACTGGGGATGTGTGGTTGTGGGCAGGAGGGTGGCCACGGCAGTGCTCCCAAGCAGGGCACCACACGTCCCAGCAGAGGCTGTTGGTGCAGGCCTTCCCCGCAGCACCCGGCAGGGCCAGGGATGGTGATGATGGGATTAAAGTGCTGCTGTCACACAACCCAGCAGGGCCACACCCTGGGATCCACGACTGCTACATGGTCTCTGACACGTGAACTGATTCCAGCAGGGACGCTCCATTCTGGTTCCTTAGCAGATCTGGGCTTCATGCCAAGTTTTTAGTAAATCATAATTAGGAGCTCAGATGGCAGGGATTGGTATGATCATCAGATCCGAGCAGGGAACTTGGTTCCAATCCCCTTTTTCCACCATAGAACTAGAAGAATGACCACCCAGCACTGAGAAAGCTCAATTTAGCAATGCTTATTGCTCAGTTTAACAGAGTGAATTGCACGTAATAATCTTCTGCTCTCAGAGCAATCCGTCTCCTGAAAAATTCTACTTCATCATTGTGGACTAGCTCAAGAAGAAATTATTTTAACCTTGGCGTGAAAATTCTGGATAAGATATTCAATACTCACAACTGGACAAAGAAAAAGGTCAGAGGAGACATACTGTTCTGAACTCATTTTCCTTTTTTATAGCTTTCCAGTTGTATTGAAGACTAAGAACACAGTAAGGAAACTATTGGTCAGAAACTGATCCTCTCCTCGTCAGAGCTCAACTTGGTGCAGGAGGCAGAGCAGATATTAGTCAGGACAGAGCTCCTGGGCTGAGGTCCAGCTTTGCAGCCCCAGCAGGGAATGCTCCTACAGCAAAGGATTTCTATCCCAGCCAGCTGTGGCCAAACCCCATGTCTTTTGTATAATGGAACACACAGACCAGGATGTCAGAATCCATTCCAAGAATTTTGCCAGATAACAGTTAACAAGGATACTCATTTTTACATATTTCATAAAGACTGATGGCTCTTATGTGCAGGCTTTGGGCTTTGCTGGAGAATAAGTATGAAAGAGTCTACCTTACTTCCTCCACTGAGGTTACTTCTCTAGTTCCAAGCAGCAGGACTGCAGCAGAGTCAAGATAAAAGAGTAGGTCATGCATAACTAAATATTAATTTCTACCACGTTTTTAGAAATACCAATAATATTATTCTCAGTATGTGTGAGAATTTGAGTATTTCACCACTTTTCTTGTATGTTTTACTTACAATAACCTGTTTGTGATATTTTCAATAATTTAAATTTATTTTCACCTTTTATAATTAATAGATTATCTCCATAAGATCTTATTTTTCTTATGATGCATATTTTTCCTCACAAAGTTAGTCTAATATTAAAAGTAATTTCAGACTGGCTGCATCTTTTGAGGGAGTGAACATTTTTTCTTAGTAACTTTTTAAAAGAATTCCATGTTTGGAGCATTCTACTAACATTAAAGTACTCTCTATTCTGCCACTGACTTAAATGGGGAGATTAAATTAAAAACAATATATTTGGCAAATGCCATCCCCTACACTCAGTTTTGAGCAGGCACCTCATTTTTTTTATCAGTTATAAATAGATGTCCTATCTAACAGGATCACATTCCTTCTTGTTAGTCAGCACTTTAATAGTAAAATACTTGACCAGTGCAACATTTTTCTACTGGAGTAGTTAATGGAAACCTCAGTATAGCTCCTATTATGTATTCAAAGTGTTTGCCAATATTTCTCAGCATGTGAAAACCCTTATTTGTGAGCAATGTGCTTCATACACTGGGGCTATCCCAAGGAAGGCAATTACTGCGCGACCCGTGGTTACGGTGTAACGTCCTCCAAGGCAGAAAAACACCGGGCAAAACACACGAGAATGGCTTTTATTGAAGAGCCACCCTTTAAACCAGCCGTACCCAAGGCTGACCTTTCCTAAGGTAACTCAATCACATTCCATTTGGCAGCACAGTGATTTTATCAAAACACCTTCTGTTTTTATAATGGACTTCATCAATTTTTGCTGAATTTGCTGCATGTTAAATTTTTAATTCAGGTGCAGCTTTTCTTTTAGGAAATACAGAATATTGGATCTTCTGAACTTCAGGATACAGAAGTAAAGAAACAGATTTGCACACCTCAGTGATGTCTCCGTAAGTTTTATGGAAATCTACTTTCCTTTAAAGTACCTAACAGATGGCTCACGAGTTTCCGGAAACAATCACGAAAGTCAAACTTTTAGGTCAAACCATCTTGTCTGAATATTAACAATAGAAATGTCTGTAATTTAAAAACCAAAAAACCACAGCCCTACTGAAGTACTCCCATATAAAAATAACATGAGCATAAAATACTCTAACACCCCCTCAGAATTCAAACTGTTCACAGGAAAGAGTGAAAAAATCCAAAAATCATAGTAAGGAAAAGAAAAATAAAGAGGTGATTAGGGATATACAAAAAAGAAGTTCAGGAACAATTGTTCAAAGACCTTTCAAAGTAGGGATGTGGAACTAAATGGGAAATAAAATTCACGTCCTAGAATACAACATAATCACCTTGCAAACTAAAAACATGATGGCAAAATTCATCTCATATGAGCAACAATGAAGTGAAAAAAATCATGGCATTTATGACTCCTGTAACACCAAAAGGACACCAGAAATCAGACCCCAAAAACACATCAACAACCATTCCCAACAAACACTGAAAGCAAGATTGTAGAAGCCAACTTCAAAATCACTCTTCGTATTTTGAATGCATCTTGTGTGATCAAACTCCTTAATTCCCTTTTAGATCCAGTTCGTCAGGAACTGTACTAATAAGCAAGGAACTTTGGACTTATGTTTTCCACCTCATGAATTTTCAGCTAGGTTGAACTTCCAGCTCTGAAACCAAAGAGTAGTGCCAGCCTTTGGACAAACACAGTGGGTTGGGTGTGCAGATACCCTCTTGCAAGGCATACTGGAGTGACTGGCTCCTATCCGTGAGTGTCCCATTTCCTTAGGCGATGGTGAAGGCTTTTATTTTATAATTATGAAGGTGTTTTCAGAGCAAAACACCCACATGATTTTAGCAGAGGCTTTGCTGGCCCTCAAAGCCTACCCAAAGGTGTAGCTGACAAAACATGTTGGTGTATTTCAGTGATGACTTATGCATTGACCATTATGAATGACCATTCATTTTTGTGTCATTTGGGTTTTCTTGGCATTTGACTGGCTTCTTCCTAAGGCAGTGGAAGGGGAAAAGAAAATTGGCTTTTGTAGATTTTTTTTCCCCACTGCTAATGTTGAAATGGTAGAGCAACAATTTGTCTGTGTGATGGCTATGCAGTGAAAGCAATATCCAAATTTGGATTTTGTGCTGGGGAGGGAAGTTTGTTCCAATGAATACAGATATTTCTTATGGACAGAGTTCTTCCCTCCCCTCTCATCACTGATCTCATATCTAAAATCGCCTTGCACCCTCTCTGCCTTTATATTTTTTACTATTTTGAAGTCTTTGCTGCTCCAGGGGAGGATCAGCTCTTCTCATGTGTCTAGAAGGAACATCATTGTGTTTTTGTGAATGTTCAAGCAGAATGCTCAAGGAACTGCTCAGGACAGCAGGGGACTGGAATCAGTTACCCACTGAGTGCCATGGTATGTTGTACCTCTGAAAGCATGACACAGCTCATGAATCACTTTTCCTTTACACCAGTATGGAATATGACTGGAAAATACGTCTATAGACTAGACAAGTTCAAGTACTATAGGGAAAGATGCACTTTCTTACCTTTCATTTATTAAATGTTATAGGAATTACCCCTAAATTAACAGTAATGAAACTTAACTGAAATCTGAGATTTTGCCACTTTTTCAGAGGTCAGAGAAAGTTTTCCACACCCAGACAGGTGATTAATCCCAGGCAATAGAAGATTTTTGCTTCACTTTCTTACTCATGTCTTCAGCACTGCTGGCATCACGAGGTACAATAACTAGAGAAGGGATTTTTCACTGCACAGGAAGGAGGAGGAATTCC
>WAAG01028580.1:1475-21612 GCA_013390105.1 Tichodroma muraria | reverse complement strand
TTATCTATGTTCTATGTCTGGTGAGTGCTTGCTGATGCCATAGAGCTGGACATTAGGTACTCCTGGGTACCCCAGATGTCTAGTTTGTGCTTGACACTGAGGCACCATGCTCTGAAACAAATTAGAAATAGACCAGGAAGGAAGCAGACAGGGAGGGCAGCACAGAGGTTCTGCTGCTGAAATATCCCGTTCTCTTTCCTTCTCTGCTACTGTCATACTCAGCAACCTCAGAAAACAACCTTACCTCCCCAAGACTCTTCATACCCCTTTCCTCTCCTGATTTTGTCTAGCTAGTCTTTCACTCCAGGTAGACCACAGGGCCAGGTTTTAGATTGAACAGCTATTGTGCTCTGGACAACAATCTGTATTACATAACTTGCTGAGGAATGTGTGTTGCTTTCCTGAAACCATGTACCTCTCTTCCTTTTGCAATTACCAGTATGAACTCTTGGTGCTTATAAACAGGTAGGAGGAAGGTATAAGGCTGTCATCATAGCTGTTTACGCTCTAAAAGGCCACTTCAAAATAGAACATAGATAACAATTTCTCTTCCCCGTTTCCTATATAATTCACATGTAATGACCTAAAAAACAGACTCTGAAATTACCTAAAACAAATAAAACAAACAAAAACCATAAGAAAGAAATCGTAATACTTAATAGGATCATCAGACAAACAACTGCAGTTATGTTGACAAGCATAATACAGTGGTTTAGATATTTGGCTGTATCATCACCAAATCCAATACTCCCTCTTTCTTCACCCAAGTGCTGTGCTTTGTCTAATGAGTGCTCCTGATCCTCAGTTTTTAACAACTGAGGCTCTGATTTTTGCAACCAGTCCTGCTTGGTTGGATTTCTGCAGCCCTGTGGAAACTATTTTCCTCAGGTTAAATCTGACCCCACCAGGTGTCAGCCTGCAGAATGTCGATTGCATCATCTGGGCCAAGCTGAGACACCAAGCTGGACTGATATCTTTCCTCTTACCTATATTCTTACAAGCCAGTATAGACAGTATCTTTCAGTATCAAGACATCAAGGGCATAAGAGTTTGTTATTTCCCCCACACCTCTCCAGGTTTGAACCCACTGAACATCCCAGATGCCCTCCATTGTCCATTGGACCTTTAGATGACAGAAAAATACTGGATCGGTCCATTTTCCCTGAAAATTCAGGGTTTATTCAGACAGCTACGGCAACATTTAGCAACCCCAGTCTGCAGACACCACCTTCATCAGGAATGACAAGTTGACATTGTTGTATGCTCAATTAAACCTTCTCTTCTTTTTTAAACAAATGCATTAGACTTATAAATTATGTGCAAGTTTTCTTGTACACTTTGACTGCATTAAACTTCAGATGCCAAATTTGGTTGCAAACCTAACTTGGATATTTGGAGAAGAAAGATTTAACACAGCTTTTTTTCGACAGATATTTAAGTAAAATTAAAATTGCTTTAGAGTTTTTCAAATTTCTAGAAAACATTCAGCTTCTCTAGGAAACAATTCTTAAATGTGTGAGGTATGAAACAAGCTATGAAAGCCCTACTTCTCAGAAGTCCCAAGAACAAACAATTCCAGGTGAAAATGGAGATGGATAACCATTATGTGAAAATCTAGCCCTAATGTTCCAAAAACCTGCTTTGAAAACTTTATCAACTACTCAACTCTACACTTGGATGGCAAGTGTGGCATTTTCACTTAATTGCTCCTTTCTTACAATTAGTCTCCCAAGAACGAGCCCTTTCCTTCATGTAAAACACCACTGGGGTCAGCAAAGGATTTGCATCTAAAAATAGAGGTGTAGTAATTTGCAAAAGTTATATTCTGGACTGGCTGACTGGCCTGTGAATGTAAATATCCTTTTGGGAAAATCAAACATTTTTATAAGAAAAGCTATTTCTATTGAAAGTCCTTAGGATTTTTGTTGTCTGGAAAATGAAACAAAGCTTAACCCAGCAGAATCAGCAAGCTTCACCTGGTACTATTCTCCTCATCTGGGGTATTGATAACTCTTTCTTTAACAAAAGGAAGAGTTGAGCAAGCATGTCTCTGTCCAAAAATAATTTCTAATTTTCTATTAAATGGGTGGATGGAGCACCTTTTTCCAAGGAAATGGGACAGACAGCCTACCTGCATGAGTAGCTACAGGGGGACACATGTCCGTTGCCTTCACCATGGGTTGGTGGCTTCACCTTGCCACAGCTCAGCCTCTGAAGGTGGAGATTCCAAACTCTTATATGCTTCATGAAGCTGTTTTACTTTCTAAAGGTCACAGTTTGCTGTAATTCAGGAGGTCACTGAGAGGCATTTCTGTCTGAGCTACCAAATACAGAATGGAAAAGGCTGACGCAAGAATAGCACAGAGTTGATGTGCTTTAGGTGCATTGGTCTTCTCTGTAGGAATCAGTCACATTCCTTGTCTTCCCATCCCACCTGAGAAGAAAACCACCTCTCTCATAGGCATTACACTGGTCTAAGGAGGAAGGCACGCTTTTCAATAATGGTTTGGTGTATCCACCAGTTTGAAGACTCAAAAAAAATTCCTCCAGAGGGAACAATAAGGAGTCATCCCAGCCCATCCCACTCATTCCTCAGTAGCTGTTAATATGATTTGCAGCCACTGGCTTTAAACGATGTACAGAGAGATAAGGATTTGTGTGTAGTACATTTAATTTTCAGTTTTCTCTTCCTATGAAATATCCTCCAAGCTTTGGATTCACAGGAGATTGAAGTAAAAGAAGGCTTCCCTCCAGATAGCATAGGACCAGAAGTCTCTTGCAAGGCCATGCTTTTCACTATGGCTCGAGGGCAAGACCTTCAAGCCCATGCAGCAGAAACACAAACATTTCACTAACCTTACAAAGATCTGTGGTGAGCCAAAAGCAGAGCAACAGTGCTCTCCTGCCACAAGTGAGAGAAAGGACTCTGTCCCCTAAATGGAAGAGCAGAGGGCTCAGGGTTAGGTCCAGAGGAACCTCTTGACCCAAAGGCTGATATTAGACAAGACTGTGGGATCCACCACAAGGAATGTGTGCAGCTAAAATTTTAGTAGTTTAAAGACCAACTAAATCTTAAATATAATCTTGCACACACACACTCATTGACTTCAAAAGTCCATGAGAAGAACAAAAAAAATCCTCTGCCAAAATGTTCTTATAATAGACCTGGGAATGTATTTTATTTCCTGCAATATCTAAAAAATTCACAGAGATCTAGGCAAGGAATGGAAAGGACATATGTCTCTGAGACTCTCAGACTTCCAGGAAGATTTAGGTGCCTTTGAATGTAATGTGACCAAAATGATGATAGTACTTTAAATATCAATGTTTTGATTTAAAGTATTTGCAACTTAAATAAACAATGCAATTTGTACCCTTATCCCAAAAATTAGTGTGGGCTTTAGATAATTTAAAGTTGGAAAATTTACATCCCAGAAACACAAGCATTTAACAATGCCATGTTTAAGGAACACTGCATTAATTGGAATGGATCTGGAGGATAAGAACACTATTTCAGTTTGTATACTGAAAGAGGACTGCAAATTCTGGTGGGCTGGAGGGAGAGGGAAACTGCATTGTCTTAATGAAACCCTGAAAGACCAACAGTGACTGAAAAGAAGGAGAGCCAGAGGAAAACGGCTGTGGACAAGACTTTCAATAGATGGGTCTGGTGAATTCAAAACAAGTTAAATAATTGCTAAGGAGGGAGTGGAAGTAGCAGATATTTGAAGCAGGACATTTGCCATAAGATTGGACCTAGCTGAATCAAGGCAAAAAACCCCAAGGAGTTAGAGAAGTAAAAAACCGTGGTTTTCTCTGGATTACCATTCTGAGCTTGAATGTGATAAATATGTATGTCTTGGGCATGATATGAAACTTATCTACCAACTGTTTGTGAAGAAATTAGACTGAGAGGCACTATTATGTCAATAAAAAATACACTTTGAATCTTCAAAAATGTTTTGTTATTTCTGCATATGATTTTCCGATGTGGCTGATCCCCAGCTAGTATTGCTCTCAGTCAAGTGAACTTCACAGTAAAAGTTTGATGTTTTTTGAAAATGACACCTAATAACCTCTCAGAAGTTGCAAGCAAAGTTACTTTAAATCTAGGGAAATGCAGTATGTGCAATACAAATTGTCAGGATTAGATATAAACACTGTACATGCAGGTAGAGAGACACAAATGCTCATTTGCAAACAGAAGAGCCTCACCCGGGCACTGGTGCTATTGAGCTGCTGTGGCAGATTTGGCATTCTTATTGCATTCTTCCTTCAAAGTCCAATTGTCCTCACAATTGTTGTTCTGATTTTTTATCAGAGCACAGAAGTAATATTGTTCTCCATGTCACTGTACTAAGAGATGTTTCTCATGTGGGAGATAAACACATTTACTTCCTTTTAAACTCTGTCTTCTCCCCTTCACTTTTTCTATAAGCCAAAATGTGTATTAAAGAGGTGTTTGTCCCCCTATTCCTCTAGTTTAAAAATCATGGGTTGTGGCAGACTTTCTACCCTGATTTGACTCCTATACCTACACCACTTCATACACTGCACAAGCAGAAAATACACGGCAGTCACCTGCTGGGGATTTTTCCAGCATGGCAGATTTTCTGAGTGTGCAGGAGGAGCCTGACCAGTCTGCATTGCACTGTCCCTGTTGCCTCCAGCGTTGGAGCAGGATGTGGCAGAGGGGCCAGCATGTCCCAGCCACAGCTCAGGTGAACTGTAGCATGCTGGAGCTGTGGGGAAAAAAGAGGCCAGCTTTCTTCCAGACCCTCTGGTTTCATCAGGCCTTTCAAACAAACCCCTCTACCTGCTCTTAAATACTGTCTTAGTTTGAGCCACAGGTGTCTGCTAAGGAAAGGCAGGAGCCTCCCTTNTTCCAAATCTTAGATTTCTATCCAGGTAGGAAATGCTTGGCTCCTCCCCCTGGATGGAGCATCTCCCAATGGGATGATGTAGTTTTATCAGTCATTAAGTGAGAATCAATGGCCCATTAGCAGAAGATATCTCTCTGGATGAGGATGGGTTGTGGAAGAGATAAAGAAAACTGCCCCACCTGGTTTTTTAACAGCTGGCCCATTGACAGAGGATTACCCCACCTCCACCCCCACCCGGTTTTCAACACATGCTGATAGAATACACACTGCTGGTTACATTTTGCACTGAAACCCAAGACAAATACGTTGAGAATTCTGAAGCCGAATGCCATCCCTGTAAACTCTATTTTACATGGGGGGGGTGCACACAGGTCAGAGCCACTGCCAAATTTCCAGTGTCTTCTGTGAATGACACCAAAGTGATACATGTCACATGGAAGAAAAGATAACTAGAATTCATGCCCTGAATTCAGAGCATGCAGAGAAAATGTGAAGAGATGTAGTAGATAGCTGGCACTATTTTCATAATTATAAGTAAATAGGCTTTTAGCGTCAGCAAAGCCCCCATAATCTAATACTAGTAATCTAATCAAAGACCTTGTGAAAAACAGATTCTATATCCATATGATGGTGTGATGACCTATAAAATGATGATAGATGTTCCTAGCTGACATTGGTAGCCAGGAGAGAAAAACAGGTTTATTGTTTGCATTATGTGAAAATGTAAATTCTTTAATTATACATTGATCAGAACCCTGGAGTTCCAGTTGTTAAGTCTACAGATTGGTTGGATGGAGATATTTAAAACAGGAAATAAAAGGGCATAATAGAATAGAATAGAATAGAATAGAATAGAATAGAATAGAATAGAATAGAATAGAATAGAATAGAATAGAATGCTATTTCAGTAGGAAGGGATATATATTGATTATCTGCTTCAACTACCTGACCCCTTAAGGGTTGATCAAACCTTAAAACATGTTATTAAGGTCATTATCCAGATGCCTCTTTAGCGCTAACAGGCTTGAAGCATCGATCCCTTTTCCAGAAAGCCTTTTCCAGCATTTGACGTCCTTTTTTCCGAAGCCTTTAAAACATCGTTGCTGAAAGCCTATACCAACAGAAACAACCCATCTCCCATCTATTTTCTCAGTAACAGACAGTATCAGCAAAAAATTTTGTATCATAGCCAGCAGAAATCAATCCTGCCTAGCACATGAGAAGCCAGCTAAGACTGGCAGAAATAAAGGACCAGCATCTCAAATGTTATCATAATCTTTCATTGCAAAGACAGGATATCTTTTGATGAAGTATTCTGCAAAATAAATATGTTTTCAATCTCAAAGATTTAAAGACAAGACACACTTTGTATACACTTCTCTCTTATACAGCAAGTGGGTTTTGTACTACTTCATGCATTGTTTGAAGATGCAAGACACTACAGTGATATGTAACTGGGAAGCTATTAACAAATTGCCTCCATAGAGATTTTAAAAAATACAGTAACATATAGAAATAAAAATGAAAAATAATTTATGGGACTAACAGGCAGTATTGGGTTTGTGTGGCAAGGTTTTGATAGCAGGGGGTGTTAGGGGTGGCTTCTGTGAGAAGCTCCCTGTGTCTGATGGAGCCAAAGCCAGACAGCTCCAAGACAGACTCACCACAGTGGTGATGGCTCAGAGATAACATATTTTAAAAGGGGGAAAACAGCTGGACAACAGCAGCTGAAGAGAGGAGTGAGAATATGTGAGAGGAATAGCCCTGCAGACATCCAGGTCAGTGCAGGAGAGGCAGGAGCTGCTCCAGGAACTGGAGCTCAGATTCTCCTGCAGCCCATGGTGCAGCTCATGGTTAGGCAGATATTCCCCTGCAGCCCATGGGGATCCACGGTGGAGCAGAGAGCCACCTGCAGACTGTGGAGGACTCCATGGCAGAGCAGGTGGATGGCCAAAGGAGGCTGTGACCTTGTGGGAAGCCCATGCTGGTGCAGACTCCTGGCAGGACCTGTGGCCCCAAGGAGAGAGAAGTCTGTGCTGAAGCAGGTGTCCTGGCAGGAGCTGTGACCCTGCAGAGACCCACCCTGTGTCTGTTCCTGATGGACTGCACCCAGTGGGAGGGAACCCATGCTGGAGCAGTTCATGAAGAACTAAAATGCATGGGAAGCAATCATGTTGAAGAAGGTTACGGAGGACTGTCTCTCATGGGAGGGTCCCCATGTTGGAGCAAGGGAGAAGTGTGAGGAGAAGGGAGTGGTAGATACAGTGTGTGATGAACTGACCTCAACCCCATTCTTTATCTCCCCTGGAGCACTGGGGAGGAAAAGGAAAAGAATTCAAGAGTAAAGTAAAGACTGGGAAGAAGGGACAGGTGGAGGAAGGTGTGTTAAGATTTGATTCTAGTTCTCATTATCCTATGCTGATTTGATTGGTAATAAATTAAACCTATTTCCCCAAATCAAGCCTGTTTTTTCCATGACCATAACTGCTGAGTGATTTCTCCCTTCCCTTATTTTGACCCACCTGCCTTTCATTATTTTTTCTCTCCTCCAGATAGAGTGACTTTGGTGGGCAGCAGGTGTCCAGGCAGGGTCAACCCACCACATTACTTACTCCAAAGTCAGCTGGGGTTCACATTAAGGAAGGATCGATTTCATCTATGGGAAGTATATATGAAAGAACTTCAGGTCTTGCTTCCTTTAAGCACGGACTACATATTTAGAAGTAATGAGTATTTCAGTGTTTGTATTAAATCCTCTTCACTTCTTTATTTCATAGCCACAGTCTTTCTATTTTCCATCTGCTTAAAAAAAAAAAAAAAAAAAGAAAAACTTTCCGTTTAAGAAGAAATCCCTGCTATCCAGCACCATGCAATTAGCATATATGAATAGGAAATGAGTTCCTGCTGCTCTGGACCATTGTTAATCCATATTGATGGGCTAGAAAACATGACATCAACTGTAAAAATCCAAGAATATTCCTTAAAATATTCAAATGATGTACCTGGTCCTGTATTCACTCTGCATCTCAAATTCTCATTGACTTTGTGGGTGCCTGGAATGCAGGAGGAATGCAGGATTAGGTGCACAGGCTACGTGTGGTATGCCTTGACAGTGAAAACAGTTTTTGACTCTGTCTGAAATTCTCTGAGACATATATTCAGGTCAAAGGAACTGGACAAATAATACACACTGGACGAAAAATACACAGAAATTTTGTACAGCTGCTATTTGTTCTGGGCCAGATGCCACCATGAGCTCGTTGGCTCCGTGTTTAACTGCTGCTGAAGCATTATATGCACACTGCACTCTGCAGTGCTAGAGAACTGTGGAGCTAACCACCTTTTGAACTCCCTCACTAGACCCACACCTGCTTGTTCACTAGTCTCTCTTATTTTTTACAACTTTTATGCAAACTGGTAGCATGTAAAATTTGTCTTTAATGATGGGAGAAAAATATCATTATAGCAATGGTTGAGACACTGAGCAATTTTGTATTTTCAGGGAAGTTCTCAAGAATTAGTGCTGTGGAAGTACCCTGGGAGTGGCTGAGTGAAAAAGAATTAGGAGTCATCTCAAGTGGTGTATATTAGAGTAGCCCTAAGGTTGATCTTAAATGCAGCCAAACCCAAAATTAGCCCTCGTGGCACTAGAGATAGAAGTGAAGATGTCACAACCACATTCAGTTTATCCACTCTTCCCCTTTTTTCATCCTCTTTGTGCAGAGAGAAGTGTCCCTTTTCAAGCCAACAAGTTGTATCTGTATATCTTTGCCTCCATTAAAAAATGCACATAGAAATACCTTAATCCATAAGGAGATGCACCTCTAAGTTCAGATCTGTCTGTAAGAGAATATCTGAGTATTCCTAGTGTCTCCAAAGAAGTGTATCTACCTACCTAATGTCAGCCCACCCATAGTGTGGGCTGGCTCAAAGGCTTTCTCTCAAAGCCCATTTACTTAAATTGTTGTTCATAAATTGTTGGCCTTATCGAATTTAATGACATCTTCTGAACCATCATTATTGAGAAGGGAAGTGTGTGAGTCATTTCTCTCCCAACAAATAAAGGTTCAAAAGTTTCAAGCACCAGCTAGACCTTTACTTTTCAGACCAATCTTTCTACCCCCAAAAGTCAAAGCCATTAGTCCATTTTAGAATTTGCAGGCTGTGAAATGTCATTCTAAAAAGAACAACCTTTTTTGAGATATTGGAGTACAAAAGCTGCCTTATAAAGATATCACAGTACCATTGATAATAGCTTTGGCAAAGACCTTTCAGGTCGCTTAGTCCAAACCCCAGCAATGAACAGTTATGCTAACCTTTTGTACAAACCTTGTTTTGAACACCTCAAAATTGATGCAACTCCAGGACTGAAGGCTTGGTTCCAGCACCAATTCCCTTCTCCTGTAATCCCCTAAAACTCTCTTTCTTTGGAGTTAGGCCTCCAGTCTCTTCTATTTTTTTTTATGTTTTTTAACTTCAGCAGCACAAAATGGTTTTTTCAAATGTTTGTCAATTTTCACCTTAGATGAGTAGGTCTAGTTTGGAATCAGTGAATCAGTGAGTTCCTCAGTTTTTATGGGGCTGTTTCACTCTCTTATGATTCTGCTGGGCTTAAACCTTTTAAGCTGACACTTGCCTGCATCCAAATGATTTATTTGAGGGTATAGAACTTAAGCTTAAGGATCCAACAGTTTCTAAAATCAACAAAAGAAAGAAACATGATGTTAAGATATTTGGGTGGTGTTTTTTGGCAGAGGGATCTTAAAATACAGAAGGAATAGCTTTTGGTGGGAAAATACGATATTTTAATGGAAAAGAAACCTGTTCATCATAGTATTGTGTTCTGTAAAAGCTGAAAAGAGTAGGTTGGGGCAGGCAAATCAACATGGACCATCTAAACAATTGCCAGCCTTCAGGGCAATATATCCTGCCTGAGAAATGCTACAGAAGAAATGCTGGCTCTGGGAAAAAACTAAGTTTGGTAGTTCTCACTTTCTTGGGATACCAAACTAAGTCTCAACTCTGCTGCAGAACAATAAAAAGAAAATGCAGAAGCATTTCAAGGAGAGCAAGAAAATCTTTAACTAGGAATCTTCATTTTTAATGGACTTTTCTTGTATAGTCTGGTGAATAAACCATAGCGATTGCAAACTCTCACTGGATTATGGTTTTAGAAAAATTATTTAGTTTGCTGCAATCACCGCATTGCCAATCAACTTATTAATACTGAATTTCATCTGAAAGCTCAGAAGAATCAATTTTGTCATGATATTTCAGTGTTTGTTCTTTTGCATCAGCCATTAAGCAGAGAAGCATCAAGTTTAATCCTGCTTGACGGATAAGACAGAGAGGTCAGTGGGTCTGTGAGCAACAGGATTCAGAGCCCCCCATGCAGAGGATGCCATGCCCCTAGAGGTGGGGTCACCTCCCAGTCCTCATCTGCCAGACCCTGTGCCCTGCTTCCCCTCCAGGCAGGTGGGCAGGCAGAGGTAGGCTGGTGCTGTGGGTTCATCTGCCTATTTCCTCGTTGCTATGACAACCCACCAGCAAGCACATCAAGAGCTACATCATCAAATACCAGAGAGGCGGGGGCAGGAGGTGTGCGTCACAGGAGCCTTTGGCTGGGACCCTATGCGCTGGCAGTGGTGTCCCGCCGTGGTGGGGCCATAACACCCATCACCCCGCTCAAAGCCAGCCCGGCGGCACGTGACAGATGCAGCACCTGGCTCCTTGCGCTCCTAACTGCAGACAATAAAACGTCTCCATGAAGTCACGTTTTCTGCCCTCCCTATCTAAACTCGGGATGAAGCCCGTGCAAAATTAGTATTTCCTTTTATTCCTTCCTCCTTCCCTGGGCTAGCGTATTCTTTCTTCCTCAGTGGTACCGTCAGTGTCTTTCCTGTTCTCAAGACACATCTTAAATTGAATTATTTTTTTAAACTCTTACCAAGTTTCTGTCTTAATGAGGTATCTTTATTAGATATTGTATTCACTTTTTTGTGTACTTGGCTGTGCTTTGGAAGTGAAAGATACCTCTGTTTCTCAGTATAATAAATAATCAAAGCATCACAGAAGCTGTGTCACACAGGTATTATCTTGCAGTATATGTTATTAATTTTGTTTTTGTTAGCAAAGATATGTAATTTTAACTCAGGAGAGGAAGAGGTAGCTTCTCCCTCCATGCAAATAGGTAGCAAAGCTGCCATTGGTATATTAGACAATGGGGGAGTTTATCCCACTCAACCTTTGGAAAAAACTGGGGAAATGAAAACCTCTGTAGTCATTGCCAGATATCAGCTCCTAGTTTTAGCCACTCAGTGGTGTTTCTGAAGGTAGATGATTGCTTTGAAAGGCCATTGTGATGTTTCCTCAGCCTTTCAAAAGTGATACATTATTTTTAACTTGGGGCATTTTACCAACTTCTTGAACATCAACCTACCTGGATTTCTCCCTTATTATGACTCCTACACTGGAAACATTTTCTTCTCTCATTATTTCAAAAGCAGAAATTTCCAAAGCTATATAAATAATTCATGAGAAAGCATGCCTGCCATGTGTGGGAATAAATTGCATGCGACAGGAAGAGTTCAGGTGGTACAAAAATTGGAACAAACAAGTGCAGAAGATGCTAAAACCAGGCTGGATTAGTGGCTAATCTCTACCAGGCCAATAAAATGCAACAGAGAAAAAAACCAGAGAAAATGGGATTGAAGTGAAGACCTAACCTGGAAGCAATTTAGGGCCAGGACAACATGTTACATGTGTGTACAACATCTGAGTACACATTCTGTGTAGAGGAGGAGTGTAAACTCTTGTCTATACATGAATCATGATATGGCTAACCACACTCATACTCACCACTAATGAAAACCAGCATGTTGTACCTTTTTCTTCCCTCATACTAAAGCAGATTCATGCAAGAGGGTGGTGAGAGGTGTTCTCATTTCAAAAATTAAAAAAAATACAAATCTTAAAAAAAAAATCTACTTTGAAAAAGGAGGGGTTTTTTTTCAAAAAAGCTACCTTGATTTGGGTGTGTTTTAACTGACTCAGCATGCGGGAAACTTTACAGACATGTTAGCCCTTGGAGTAAGTGTTTTCCCTTTCTTTGTCCATCGATGTCACTAGCAGAAAAAGAGTTGAGATATGGATAAACATCCACTTCTAAAGCTGAGGAGAGTGCTTTGTTTTGAGATTGGACTGAAGTGTGGGTGATGCAGTTCTCTCCTGACTAATTTCTTAATACATTCACTTCAAGAAAAAAATGTCAAAAAACATAATTTACAGTGTGTGTGTTGGATGCTGGGATTCTTGGCTCAAGGATACCATTCCCTTTTGCCTTTACCATGAGCATTTTTGGCAAAAGAACAGTGGAATATCTCTCTGCAGTGATGGGGATGTCCAGCCCAATGAGCTTGGGGCTGCATTGGTAGGTGAGTGACCGCTTGAGAGAAGGCTGTGTGTGACACTCCAATCCCTCCCTAGGACTATTTGCCTGACTCAGGACAGTGAAGGAACTCTGCAGAGTCCTTGGGCAGCAGAGATTCCCATCTGATTCCCTTGAACCAAGAGGTTCCCAGGTTTCTTGACCTGGTAAGATGGGGTACATTTTAAGTCCTACAGTTTGCGATTAGGAATCTGCAGAATGGATTATGCATATTTCACAGGGACTTTCTAATGTTAAGTACTGAAACAAGGTTGAAAGCTGCCAGGCACTGCCAGGCTACCAGCAGGACAGCCTCAACAGGAGGCTCAAGGTGTGTCTGGGAGAGGCACAGGTACTCCTGCCACACTTTCCTCTACCTACCAGACACACCCAGTGTTGAGGAGATACTTCTTGAATCCTTCACTAAGACCCAGTGGAACTCCCTCACTTGATGAAGGAGCCCTTGACACCTCTGAATGGGATGGAGAGTCAAATCCAACTCTTCAGGACAGCCCTTGATATGGGGCTCGTCCCACAAGTATGCTGTGGCCTGTCACTGACAACATCAATTGAATTAGGCCCTCACAGGACCTAGGTGAAGAGAAAAATTAATCCTGTCTGGAGCAGCAGCGGAGTGCCAAGGAGTGCAAGCTGAGAAGGAAATGTGAAGTTAATGGGTTAATTTCAGCCTGCCAGAGAGAGGGGTTTTGGTTAATATCTGCCTGGGCTCCCGCTATAGCCAGTGGAGATAACTGGGATAAAGCATGCCAGCCAGACACCCATTTTCCTTTCACTGACTATTGCCACTGCTTAGACAACTTTCTTTGATGATGTGTGACTTCTGGTTACTTCTAGATGGCTGAAATTAAAGCAACTGTGTCCTCTTCTGAAAACAAAAATAAAGAAGGGAGGTACCGAGGCATCCCTCACCTATTCTAGGAGTTAAGTGGCCCCCAGAAATAGGTTTTTTTGGCTGCATTTGTTTTAAGCAAATAAGCCTATCCTGGCTAACTCTTGTTTCAATCAAGGCCGTCGTTATATTCACTTGCTGGTGCCAGGCCAGAATACGTAAGGCAAAGCGAACACTGAAAATTTGGCCCACTGAGCTTTAAAAGAGCTAGAGGTCTTGAAAAGCTACTGAACTCAAGTGCAGAGGCATGTGGAATGCATTGCTAAGATGAGTTTAGCATATTCCTGTTATCAGTATGTACATCACCTTTGACATTGCCTGAGAAAAACATGTCTTCTAAAACAAGCACGTTCCTTCTCCGCAGCTCATAGAGATACAGAAACTGAAATCATATTTTATGAATGGAAAATGAAATTAGCCAGAAATTACAGTGATAAATGTAGCTTTAGAAAATCTTAATTCACTTCAGTCGAGTGATTAACTTCTGCCACTCCACAGTGCTCAGTTATTGCAAAGTCATTTGGTGACATTAAACAATTAAACTTTAGACCTGGGAATAATTTTGCAAATCTTTATAGAACCATAAAGTTCATTATTATTTTACATGCTTGCAATGAAATACAGTGCACAACTCCAGCTGTTTGCTCTAGCATAAAAGCCAGCCTCTGGATAGAAAATGATAAGCTCTGGGCAGACTACCAACTCTCCATCAGTCCAGCTCTCCCAAATGGTTATTCTCTGCAGGGAAGAGACTTTATTTGTTTATCGTAGCGAAAAGTTCCTGCAAAATAGTCTCTGCTCTAATAGTCTGACCAGAATGAGAACTGTGGGCAACAGTGGTCAGAAGCAATCCTGGTGCAAATGGGCTCTTGCTGGGGCCAGCTCTGCTGCTGGCGAGCACTGGTTTCCCAGGTGGTGGTTTAGAGGCTTCAATTCACCTCACCTGGCATTCAAAGCACTGGAAATAGAGGTGGTTTAACTTCTCTTCGCAGTATTCAGCCTGGTGCCTTTCTTTGTGTCATTATTCCACCACAACAGGAACATTTTCATTGTAAATAGCCCTATTTCTGAGGAAGAAAACTGGGGCCCTTTAGGAAGAAAATTGTTGTTTTACTAAAAACACATGTGAAATGTCATGATTTCTCATTTTTTCACCACCAAATTACCATTTTGTGTGACACACAACAAAACCAGAACATATGTATGGGTGTGAAAATGGGTAATAACACAGCAGAAAAAATGTAGTGAATGTTCTCAGCGATTTTTCAAGACCCTGCTCTTTTTAACAGAGTAGCTCTAGTACACATTAAACTAATAAACAATATGTATTTGATTTCCATAACGTCCTTGTTGACAGCAAAGGCAGCTAATTAGTGTAATTGATATTTGTATTTACTTGGCTATTCCCTTGTGTAATTTTGGAGAATGGCAGCTCATGCTTGTTATCCAAGTGCTGGGAGTAGGGACCAACCATGACAGTGGCATTAGTGTTTTAGTGTTAGGCATGGACCCCAGGAGGATTCAGTGAGCCTACGAAGCCTTGGTTTGTCACTGTCACTATCATGACAAGCTGGGGCTTCATGGGCTCAAGCTCAAAATCTCCCATTGTCCACAACAGCCACCATCCCCACATGGCCCTACTTCATTCCTGTGGCCACCGTCCAGGGGCTACAGCTTGGAAACTAATTTTTGAAGCCTGGAAATGCTCATTTCCAAGCAGATGCTTAGTTCCAAACAGAAGCTTAATTTTTTTTTTTTTTTCAGGTTCTGGCTACCAAATGTTATTTATCATAAGCTGCAAGGCTACAGAGGTGATACCAGCAAGGCAACAAATGGCTGCATGACAGTACTACTTACTGTAGCAAGAAACAGCTTTTCTCTGTGACCGCATTTCTAATTGGGCTGTAAGAAATAGCATTAGAGCAGTGGTGTATGAGAAGAATCATATTTGTATGAGGCTCATGGCTTGCTGTGGCTCATCCAGATACCACTTTACAACTTCAGTCATCAAATCAACAGAACCACAACAGGCTCTGGTACAAGCCAAAGGGGAAAGTGCCATTGTAAAACTGAATACAGCTGCTTCCATAATAGGACTAATTGCATATTGCAACGCAGAGCTAAATTAGTAGTGAAAACAGTTATAAAACCAACAGACAGTGAAACATGACTCACCAAGCAATTGCTGCCAGTTCGGCGAATTCTCATTGGCCCCAGTTCAACAGCCCACACCTGCATTTTCTGAATAGTAAATATATAATAAGGCATAATTACTAGAAAAATACGCAGCACTCCAAATGTGACAACACACCACTTGTTTATTGAGATAGTGAATAGTATATAATAAGTTTGACCCAAAGTACTTCTGAGCCACCTGGGGTCACAACACAGAGAGGAGACAGACAGCACAATCCTGAACTGTGTCATGCAGGAGAGGTTATCTGTGGCATAGCTGGTGGCAGCTTCCAACTGACACACTGAAGTGATACAAACCTCCCTGTGCCACTAAATCAAAGGAGAGTAAATAGGAAGAAAACATAAACAATAATCACTGTTTAAAAAAATGCAGATATTTATAGCCTGGCTTAAAAATTCAAGCTGCAATCATTTGGGATGTCTCAGCTGACTTTATGCACAGTAACAGCTCCCTCAATAAAAAACAGATGTAGAAAGTGAACTTCATCTGTTTCTTCTGTTGATGGCCCCTTTCTCCCCTCTCTTTCCAGGAGGTTTTGTGACTGTGCTGCCCACAACTCTGCACGAGAGGTGGAAATCAGGCCCAGGGCACAGGGAGTGAGGTGTGTGAGGCAGGCTCTCTCCACTGCAGACCTTGGGGCTGGTGCTGACTGCCAAAGGTAAGCCTCCAATCAGGCTCTGAGGATGGCAGTACCTGGGCGCTGCTCCAGGCTCAGCAGTGACTCCCAGTTTGAACAGTGATTTTGTGGGACATTGAAATATTTGGGTCCTGTTTTCCCTCTCTTGTGAAATTCCTTTCTCACTTATTTCTGCAGAGCGTAGGTGGAAAATCTTTGGTTTTCCTTCATCTTTATCAGACAAAAGACATTCCAATACTCCAATTGCTTCTTTCAAAGTCTGTTTTTAAACCTGTCTCCAGATATAATGGGGGAACAGTTCTAAACCAGGCACATTAACATTTCTTGCCTCATCTCCAGGGCAGCATCTATTACTGAAAAAGAAATTCAGACATCTAAATTCATTTTGTTTTTCCACTAGTGCTTGTACTAGCTACATGTAGTTCACAGAAATAACTTCTGTCCTACAGATCAGCTTTCAGAGGTGCTGGAATCTCTGTCCTGAGCCACTTCAGACTCACATACAGTGTGACTGTGATCAGGTCATTTGATGCCTTAAGTCACTTGATGAGCAGCTAGCAGGACTAGCCTCTCATGGGAAGGAAAAATTTAGTTTGGGTGCCTTGAAGAAACAGTTCTCCCACTTTCAGCAGTCTGATATGGCATCACTGCCTCAAACCAACCTGCACTATTCTGTTTTCACTCCCATGAGCACTTGAAGGTCTTCCTCAAGCAGACAAAAATCTTCATTATTTCAAGATTATTCCCTTCAGCAGAAAAAAAAGAGGTATTTTTCCTGTGCTTCCAGGACAGTGTGTGCTCCAGCTGAAATATCTGACTGTTAGCAGTAGAGAGCAACCCCACATCACTGGGCTCTGGGTCTCCAAACAGGCCTTTCACCGTGCATCTCCTTCCCTCACAAGGGGTAATGCCTCTTACCTCATTCCTTATGGAGAACAACAAAAGGCGTGGGTGGGGTGCCCCTTAAGCTGGACATAGCTGATGCTGCTTCACAGGCTTGAGGGCCATCTGGAATCAGGGAGTTTCATTACTTGACAGGGCACAAGACATTTTGCAGTACACAACATTTCTGCCATGACTTAAAAAAAATTAATCTGTTTCAGTCGTGTACAAATCAAAAGCAGGTATAAAGTCAAAGATTCTGAGTCTTCCATAAGACAATACTGACCTGCATAAAGGTACACCATTATATACCAGGGCTTCCCAAGCATTTTCTTCCCTTTCTATCTGGAAATTTTGTCTTGGAAGAATTTTAGAATTTCTAAATTCTAAAATCTTCCATGTTTATCTGGGATTTCCAGGCATCTAGGAATGTTACTGACTGGCACCCACACTCATTCAGATTTATTGTGCATATACGGAACTGTATGCAGTCTGGAAATGCTGTACAGGGATAAGATAGATCATTTCTGCATGGAATGAAGCAGCTGATTAAAACAATGGGAGATATATTAATGACACAAAAGGGCCAGGTCTTCACTCCACATTTTTATAAAACATTTTAGGAAATAGGATTTCGCCCATGATAGTATAATTTGAGGGAGTGCTGCCTACTACAGTAGCTTTTTCCTTCTAGAGATCTAGGTTCAAATTTATGTTGTAGATCTTGCTCTGGTCCCACCTCCCTAAACTGGCTTTTAATTTCCATACATACAATTTTCAGGGACAGTTCTGCCCTGGAGAGCTCAGATTAGAGCAAGAAGAGATTTTAGAGTTTAAGACTGAAAGGCATCAGGGGTATCATGTAGAGAGCTGCTTGCCTCGAGGTTTATGCTGGCAAGTAGCAGAAGCCTCACACACAGAAACAAACGTTTTCTTAGATCTGAGTTAAAACTGTACTACCAGGAAGGAAAAAAGAAGAATGGAAGGGAAGGGAAAAGAAAGAGTGTTTCAAGTTCATGCTTCAAGTTCTCCCTTGGTTTAAGACACTGAGAAATAGCTAAGGTGTAAGTGTAGGTCAACCAGGACCCTAAATCCAACTAAGATGTTAAGCCATTCGTGTACTGCAGGGGAGAAATTAGAATACAGAGCAGAAACATTTATCTTATTGTGTACATTCAATCTGCACATCTTAAACTTTAAAAATTTCTTGTTCAGTGTCAGTTTTCTTCCCACTTTGCGTGCATATGTCTGTGTGTGGGGCGCTCGCACAGATTTAAAGCCACTTTTCTCTGGTGAACTTTTAAGAGCTTAAGTGTAAAACATTATGCAAACAAGTATTTCTGTGAAGCTTTGGAAGATATTCAGAAAGCCTTGTTATCGGCTTCTTGTTGGCAGGCTTGTTGGTATTGCTTAAAACCCAGTGCCAGCCAGCACTAACAAACAACCCTTTATTCCTCCACCACATCAGTTCCTCAGAGCTGAATATTTCTACTCATATGGCAATATTTTAGCAAGTTGTTGAGTTTTACTTCAGTGTAACTTCAGCAACCAAAGAGCTGCACTTTTTAAAGTTCCAGGGGAATGGAATAAATTTAGGTTAAGTAATGATGATTATTCTAGGCAAAGATTTCCTTCATTTAATCTTCCCATAACCAAAAAATGCAAGCAGCATTACCACTCATTTAAAAAAAAATACTAATGAATTTCCAAGGGAAATTAGAGAATCAGTCCTAAAGCATTTGGATTAGGGAATCTAATTCTGCAGCCTCTTTGCATATGAAGCAAAAAGCAGAGTGGATGAGAGCCACATGGTATGTAGTTCCTCAGCCTGGCAGATTTATTTTTCATTCCTCTCCTCTCTGGGTAGAACTTCTGTTTCATTCTATGCATCCCTCTTGCTCCAGTAAAGTTGTTTTTCTCTAACTTCCCTAGTGTTGTTGTAAATCCAGACCTGTATTTAAGCTTTTGCAGAGGTCTAACCTTTGTTTCTACGCTTGACTTCTGGTGCGAAGACTTGGCCTTACCTTCAGAAATTATTTGAGTGCTTGGTCACCAGCAGGTGAGTCCTTGAATGAGGATACAGTGTCTGCTTTGCTGTTGAAAGAGACATTTGCATGCTTACAAAACACACTGCCTAGCACAGGGAACTCCATCTTTCAAAGATTTCCCCATCTCCTTTTCATTTGGAAGCATTCCCAAGGAAAGTCAACAAACCGAGACCAGATGTATCTTCTCTGGCAGTGCTGGGGGGGCTGCCCAAGTTCTGAAACTGCCATGTTTTTAATTGTCTTACAATGGGGCAGCACCCAGGAATGCAGGGCGTGGTGGTTGTATCCAGCACCATCCTGGCAGAAAGCAGAGTGGTGGCTCCTCAGGAAACTGTCTCAGGAGCTGGGGCACTAGGAGGTCCACGTTTTTTTACCTCCCTGTCTCACATTGGCTCAGTTTAAAAGGTAAACCTTTTTCCTGTCTCTGACTTTCAGTCCCTCAGATCTCAGATGTGCAGTAGGAAACCAGTGAATGATGTTTTGCAACAACTATGTATCTGAAGGACACTACAACCACCCCCAAGTCCCCTTTGTTCTCCTAGAGCACCTCTGCAGCAAGTCCATCCTGCCTGTACAACCTCCAAACTGAGCAGTTGTCTTCAGACAATTCATATTTTAATATTTTGGACCAGCCAGTCTTTCCTCAGTTACAAGTAAGCTTGAATCTAGAAAATTTCAGGTAATGAGGACTGGAGGTCATGGGAGGAGGGATTTCTCCCTCCCATGCTGAATAACCAACCATCCTTTTCCTATAGAAGTGAGCTCAGGACCAGATAATAACATACCATGCAGAAAGAGAGGACAAGGCGAGGAGGAGGTTCTTTTTGCTATGTTGCTGGACAAGGCCCTGGAGGTCTGGTTTTAGTTCATCATCAGACCTAGGGTTGCCTGTGTGTTGTTTAGGGTCCTATCCATTTTGTACTGATCCTTTCCAGTGATTTCCTTATGACATGAATAGCCCTACCTCAGCTCCCAAACTGCTGAGCAACACTGCTCCTCCACCTCCTGAGCCCCTGTGCCACCTTGTCTATTCAAATCATAACAAGATTGAGAAAAAGATATGTTTTGGGCAGAATCAGTGTGCCAAATTTTGTTTGTGAAATGGGATCTGCAGGTCTGTCTTTGACAGGTATTGTGTGATCCCAGCTCCTGCC
>WAAG01028566.1:24386-36415 GCA_013390105.1 Tichodroma muraria | reverse complement strand
TCTGAGGTCAAGAAGCCTATGAGTTCTGGATCCCCATTACCCAAACATCTCCACAGAAGCTAAAATATGTGCTGCTCTTATCTAAATGCCTAATCTAATTTGTAGGTGCACAAACCTGAGTGAGGTAAACCTTTTGTAGTCAGTGTTGCAACCTGTCAGTCCTAGACAGCATAGTATGAAAATAAACTGTACCCAGCTTTTCCCTCCTGACTATAAAGGAGGTCTTGGTTGACTGAATAAAGTGTAAATATCAGTATTTATTCAATATTCAGTATTATCTATAGTCAAAGAGTCACAGAATGATTCAATGTAGTCTCGAGCTCCAAAGCCCTACTCAGTTAGATCTGAAAAGCTGGAGTCCTTGCCTACCTGAGATTTTAAATTTCCATGACTGCAGATCACTGCCTTGCTGAGTAATGCTCTCACTGGGAAGGAAAAAAACAATTTCCATGCCATCAGAACATAACTGCTACCTGCTCCTTTTCCCATCACTATGCAGCATGAGATCCTTTCACTCAGGGTTAGCGTGACTGTGACTTTCTCTAAAATCCTCCATTAAAGAGGGCTACAAAGGTGTGAGCAAATCCCATCCTTGGTTCCCCAGTCACAGGGTAACAATAAGCTGTGTATTCTTTCAAAACACAGGAAACCCCAAAATGTTTCAGATTAAGGAGTGCATGCTCAAATGCTGGGATTTCCCAGAAAAGCTTTTTTGTTCATCAGAATTTATATCCAGCACTAGTGCTGAAGTGGGAAGATTTATGCTAGGCCACTAATTTATTTTCTATTTTGGGTTCATCCTTCCTTTGATAGCTGAGCTGGATTTACACCTCTTGGCATAATCTGCTGTTGGTACAAACATGCATTTTGCCTTTGGAGGCACAGCACAAAGGCTGTCCCACAATCCAGGCTATAACTCTTTCCCTGTAGGTCTTTCAATCTATATAAAGGACAGCACAGCTGAGTACAAAGCAGATAGAAAGAGCACATAGGTCACGACTGCATGACTGTGACTCTGCAGTGAATCCTGTGAGTGTACTTCGATTGTAAGTTGCCGTCTGTTTTGATTAGTTACATTTCTTTTTTTTCACCCTTTTAGCAGTGACCTGCTTGTTGTTTCAAAGAAAATTAATAAACAAATCAAACCAATATAAAATCCATCCTAATCTATTTCTGTTTCTGTTAAGTAACTTAGAACAATAAGTCAGATCTACAACTTAAATATAAAAAAGCTGATATTCATCAATTTTTGTTTTGTTATGGATGTTGTTAACATAAATGCTGACCACAGTTGAGAGCTTATTCTGGAGCCATTGTGCTTTTGCTGAAAGCAAATGAATAATGGCATAGCCTCACTTTCAGGAATGTCTAGAATTGCAAAAATGAAGTGGATAGAATTAATAAAAAAATCAGTAGCTAAGTGATTTGTGTCTTGTGAAAGCCTAGGCAGATAATTTCATAGATTTTTATTTGACAAAGAAAATAGGAGCTGCATAAATATGTAAATGAGCCATCCAAGAATGAGCAAGCAGGAGAAATATTATTGCTATTTGGCTGGCTGGTGTAATATATATATATATTAACAAAAACATGCTCAGAGTCATACATGGCTCTTGTGTGCATTTTTAAACACAGATGCATAGCTGAAAGTGTGTGCCTATGCATGCAAATAAGTGATAAAAATATGGATGGAAGCATATGCATTCAAATGATTTGGCACCTCTATTCAAACAGCAGAGAAATCTGTTTGTGTCATGATTTCCTCTAAATTCCAAGAATCTTTCTTCCTGGACTTGTCTGTATGTTCTCAAGCACAAAACAATCTCTTCTGAGATGCTGGAGACCTTCAACTTCATTGCTACATTCCACATTTTCTGCCAATAATTCTGTGATCATGGTCAAAATATTTTCCATGTAAGACTTCCATATGTTGATCCTACCACCATATTCTCTGGCAAAAGTACTCATGCTTGTTTTCATTCAGGAGTAATTTCTTTGTTAATCAGTATGGAGTAGAGTTTGACCTCTTTAAGGTGTTCCCCTACAGACTGGTGAAACCATAAGTGTTCCAGGTACAGCTCACAGACAATGTTTCAAAATCCAGGTCTAGCTCCCAGTGTGGTAGGCTTGAACAGTATTGTCATCATCACCACTGGAAAATAGTATCATCTCAGTTTATATCCAATATGATGAAAAAAAATAGAAGTTAATACTAGATAATGGAGAAAGAAGACTTCAATGCACATCATTAAAAAGATAACGAGAGTTCATGGCAGACTGGGTTTTGGTTAACAATACTCCATCCTCCTCCTGTTTTTTCATGGGAGACGCGTTCCCTAGAAACAAAGCAAATTTTCCACTCCAAACCGTTTGGGATTGTTCACTTCAGTATTTAAACACACTCTCTTTGGTTGTGGTTTTACAGTTCATATTCTTGTCTTCACAAGCTTTATTCATTTTTTGCTGGCACTTATTCTCCCATCATGAGGACTTTGAACTTGTGTCCATAAAGCACACTTTCAGTTCCCAAGCAGCTATACCTGGGGGAAGGTAATTCACATTCCTCCAGTCAAAGGGCTAATCAGATTAATCACAGCTGATCAGTAATTTAAAACACAAACCACAACCTCCACAAAATATTAGCTCATGATCAATCCTCAAAGCTGAACATTTTAAATACCCTCCAACTCAAAACACACCTATGAAATCTGCAATCTGCAAACAAAAGTAAAAATGCTAAGCAATTTCAAATTGTTACCTCTGGTAACTCCAAAATAAATAAGAATTAAAATGCTGCTTCCCACAATGGACAAGGAAGGAAGCAGGAAACAGTTCAAATTTTCCTGAGTTTGTCTGTAGAAACTGCATACTCAGAATTTGAGAATTCTGGTATGCCTATCCCTTAGAAAAGCATTCACTTTCCCTCAGTGGGCCTTCTAACAGCATCCATAGACAGCCTAAAACTATGGAAGAGCATTACAGCATCCAAAGGTAGACAGTTATGACTTTTGAGAGGCAAGAGGGTCACAAGCTGTTACAGCACAGTGCCAAAACCAACTCTGTCTCCAAAAACTCATGAAAAGGCACTGTTTTTTCATTGTAGATGATGTGCATTCAGGGTGCTCTGTGATAAATGCAAATTCTGCTGCAGATACCCCCTAAACACATAGTAGGAAAAGCCATGGGATTTCCGTTCTTTGGGCGACTCCTAGAAATCTCTCCTGCTCCTTCATCAAGATTTGAGAGCCTCTGGTATGTGCCTCATGGCTCTGAAATTTTGGTATGATGCTTTCAGGGCCTGGAAGTGTGGCACAATCCTACATGCCTCATGGTCTGTAGATCTTAAATATCTAGACCCTTCACATCTTTGTGCATTGTCTGCAGAGTTGCCCATCTTGTGAGGTGTGTTATTGGCATTGCTGTCTGTGGTAGTTGCATTGCCCAGGAAGAAGAATAAAACCACCATAAATTCACAGATTACAAGTTTCTCCTTAATGCTTTCTCATGAGAAGTGTGGAATACATATTAAACTGACCACTCAAAATCTTGAATCTACTACTACCAGAGTTAGGCAGGATCAAGGATATCAGAAATGTCTGTTGCTTCAAAATCAGTAGTGTTCAAGATGCTAGGTAATTTCATACTGCACAAACTGGAGCAAAATGTACAATGGATAGGGTACAAAAAATTCTACCTTGCCCATTCCACACGTTTCTTATCAGAACCCAAGATAACTGGGTTATTTCTCTTCATGGTCTACCTTTGCTCCACACTGAAGCCTTGCCCAGAGTCTTAGGTGGCTGCCATGTAAGTAAAAAGTATTTTCAAAATATTTATGCCCCTTGTCCTCTCTGCTCTTGTAGGGCCTGTCATAAGGTCAATCTGCCTTGTGCATTGTGAAATAACTTCTGCCACAGTAATTAGTACAGCTGAGATTAGAAATGTTAGCAAGTATTCACACAGGAAAGTACTTGCTCCTATACTCAAGATGTTCAGACAGGGCCTCATAGCAACAGGATGCCTGGACTTCTAANGAGAAATATTATGAGAGAAAATCTTCCAAGTCTGCTGAATTGGGCTGTTAGCCAAGCTGAGTGAAATTTCAAAAAGCAGTTTCTCTTCCATATTTTCAGTCCTGAAATACAGCTGCAGTGGGCAAGGGCAGATTTGACCTTCATTGCGATTATTCTGGCCCCAGCAAGGTCCCAGAGTTCTGCATGCAGATAATACACACAGTTATCATTCTCTGCTTCCCTCAACTCCCCCTGCCTGCATGGATTGGCAGCTTGCAAGTGCATGGTACGCCTGTAGCAGGGTTTGAATTAGGGATGAAGAAAGAGGAGAACTAAGTCCATAAGAATTCAATACTCCAACCCTTCCAGGTTCTGGGGAAGAATCCTGACCACACAAACAAGCCTGAATAGCTTTAACAATTGTGGTAAACTACACACAGGGAGATGCATGGCAGAACTACTCTCTGCTTGGACAATAAGGTAGAGGGCCATGCTTCCACATGGATAAATTCCCCTTGACTAAATCTTTAACAGACAGGTATAGAAATGTCTCCATCATCATGATGCTGTCTTTTTCTGCCTCTTGTATCCAAGAGTGTCTCACCATGGGTATCTGTTTCAGGCTAGCTGCATCCCAAATGAGATCTTTGTTCCCTGCTTCTGTTTGTGTATGACATCCTCCAAGACTGCTGCAGAGCCAAGGAATGACTGGCTGCTTTTTCAGTCTTAGATATTGGATCCATAGAAAGTGGTTCATCATTAGCCTGCGCACTCTTTAACTCACTTGCTAAAAGGAATGCTGCTGGGTACCTCTTTTCTCCTATAATTTATTACAGTGGGCAAACAACCTCATTCTTTCCTTCTAGCCTCTGCTCAGTTTGCTAGGCATAAATGTGTATATACAAAAGCATCCAGTTCTGATGTGAATATAATTCAAGGAATGAATTTTCAGCATCACACATATGGGTATTTTTTCTCCCCACAAAAACTGTGAAATTATTTCCATATTATTTTAGTTTGCTAGTATCAGCTTTCCAACCTCAGATACTTAAAAAGCTTTTTGCTTAAGTTATAAATGCTCTCATACCGTAAATTCTGTGTTAGCCTCAAAAATAACAACTATTTTTCACTTTCTGGGTTGAGCCTCCTTCATGAAGATTGTTTCTGGAACAATGTGATGAATTATGAGTTATAGCTGGGAAGACTAAAATAAATCCTAATTGAAGTGCAATAGGTTATGACTCTTTTGGAAAATAAGGGAAAGAGGGAAATCAAGGTCATTCAATTAAGGCTGTTTCAAGCTTTTTTTTTTTTTGTATCAAAAAGCACCACTTTGAAAGTCTACCAGAAAAAAAAAAAAGCAAGTCTCTGTACAAAGTTCAAATGTCACTCTCCTTCTAAAAGAGCATGTAAGTGAAAGCTGATTAACATCTAATTGACATTAATAAGGCAGAATCTGGAGAACTAAGAGCTGAAGGGTCATCTTATGAAAGACTAATGGAGCTAAATGTTGTATGTAAAACTTAGCTAAACATTTATTGAAGGGAATATAGCAATCTACAATCTAGTAAGGAAATATTTACTGAAGAAATAAGAGTACTGGTTCATGGAGATAAATATACATAAATAATAAGATGAACTCTGTGGAAGACAGGCTCTTTTCAGCATAAATTGAGATTTTCATATTTGTTTTAATTTACAATGGTACTTCTTCAGTTTTAAAGTTTATTTCAGATTACTCCTAATATTCAAAACAGGAAATAAGAGCTGATTCAAAAGTTGTATTGAAATCTGTCATCCTGAAGATGTTGAAACCAGCTTTGTCTAAATCTTAACCCTTTCTCCTAAAAGAACATTTTAGTCTGAGCAGACCAACTTTCCCATTTTGTGGTGCCTGTATTTTCTAACAGACTTTTGTGTTAAATAGTAATGTAAACTAATGAAGAGGGGTGAGCTGAAGTTTGCACTTCCTTGTCAATATACACACAGTCAGCCCCTTCTTAAGAAGCCATTATTAAAGGAAATTAGAGGAGTATAATTGTATATGGGACAAGACTCTATAACCCAAACTATGTCACTCTGATGAACATATCTACTAGATCAGGAGAGTGCAGAATTATTTTTAACATTCCCAGTCTCATTAAAAGCAATAAATTGCTACTAACGTAGCCTCTAAAATGTTAAGTGAATGCAGGGTTGCTCAGGAAATTTTTCTCAAAATATCTCACCATCACCATTTTTGTCGCAATGTCATTTATGTCAGCAACATATAGTTTGAACGAAAGCTACAACATAAACATCAGTATCAACTCTGCATCTGTGTTTCTGCCATGGCTAGCACCGTGTTACGTGAGCCAGGATGTGTCAGTGCTGAGGGAACTCATGCATCCAAGTTGAAGGGTAATTGAGGGAACTGAGGAAAATTTAAGTATCAAACACAGCCATAGACACCCACAAGCCCAAAGACCTCTCTAAGGAGGTTCTTGAGACTCACTTTTCATGTCCTGCAGCTTTTTATGGGGATGATATAAAGAAGAAAGCAGAGAATCAAAATAAAATCATCTGTATGACCCAGTTTTATTTAATGATAGTTTTATGAAGCACTTACTAAAAGCACATATTAAAACCAACTGAAAGTGTTTGAGTCACCTGTCACAATTTTGTTTTTACAGCTGACTGTTTTGTGATTCATTCTTGTGCGGGAAAATCAAGCTCACATATTTCTAAGAAAGATAACCAAAGCAGAACAGAAATGTTTTCCTTTAGCTGCAACATATGCTTCAATATTGCTTTAGGATAGACCTCAGTGCCACAAAGAGAAATGCTAAGGTATTTATTTCAGACAGCTGTTGTTGGAAAAATCACTTTAAATTGAAACATCTGACCAGAACTATGATTCACTGCTTAAAAATATGCAAAAAATTATACATCTTGAAATATAAACATTGTTTTCAGGCTCCCTTATAAAAGGCATATTCAGTTTTATGGTTGGCTTACCCCTCATCTTTACGTTGCAACCTATTTATTTCAGATGTTTAGGCCTTTGCTACATGTATAAGGGGAAAGATCAACAAAACAAACACAGTAGTTGGTAGTTCTGAATTACATTTGCACAAGAAGAGAGAAAACGAATGCTTAGATAAAATTAATTGTGAAAAGAACTCTCTTAGTTTAGTCACATATTGATTTTTGTCTCAGATCTCTTTTCAGTTGCAGGAATTAAATAGAAATCCATTCCATGTCCTTGCTCCCATGACTGTCAGAATTCAGGTTGCCCTGGAGACATGATGCTGCATTCGTAGAAGGATAAGAGAGAGAACTCAGTCCTGCTGTCCTTTAGAGACCATGCTCCCAAAATTCTTCTGTGGGTCTCCTCTCAGTCCTGAGAGCTTGTAGACAAAGACAGACAGCCAAGTATTCGTAATGTGAGATGCTACCGTAAATTAAACGCTTACTAATGAGAGATCAGAGGGATCACTTTAAAAAGCTAGCTTCCTATTTCTCTACATGCCTTTGGGAAATACATAATCATGCTTTTTAGCAGCACAGCCACAGGCACTGTATTTTTAAAGCAAGCACAACAGCAAAATCCCTGTGTCATATAAAACGGTGTTACACTAGATAATGATTAGTAGCATCCTGGATATAAGAATATACTCAACCAGGACAGTTTTTAAATCCACATACATATCTGTCCAAGTCATTCATCTGTAAGCACTGGATAGTATCTGTTGGAAATGAAAAGTAGAACAAGCCAGCCTCACAGGCAGAGCTTGCTGTCAGTCTTTGGAGGTATGTAAATCCCTCAGCAGGTCAATACACTATTTCCTCTGTCACATATAGGATTTACTACTCCTGTCAGTGCACTGTCCTGTTAATATTGTTGCACAAGAGGCTGGAGTTCAGGAAGGACTTCAGTACTCAGAGAACAAAAGCTTCACACACATGACATCAAGGCGAGTGCACACGCGCAGCCCCTATGGGCCTCGGGGACAAATGAGTGCAGCTCATCTCCCGCTTTGCAGCGCCCAGCAGCAAATTGAACATGGAGTGGAAATGAGGACAGCAGTGAGGGAATCTAGGAATATTGACTTCTTTGCCATATAAGCTGGAAAGTAGTAGCTCTTTTGGAAAACTCTAAAATGGGAATGGTTTGGAGGATAGTGATAAAGACCCTGTGCTGAGAACAAGAAATTACACACTGCCGCTAAAAGAAAAAAAGTTCAAGCATACAAAAGAAAGCAGCAGTGGTGCTGCTTGGAGCCGAATGGCATCTGTGTCTTCCCCTTGACCAGACTCAGTCCTCACAGGGCAACTGTGAGAGGTGCTGGACAGAAATACAGTGATGCACAAGAGATAAGCATGATGAAAACAACACAAGCAAAGACAACTACTTTGCAGGTCCATGATACTGCTGGGGAAAGGAGATGTTTTCCTGTAATTGAATGCTTGAAATTTGGGAGGGATTACATACTTTCTGTGAGTCAAGATGTGCCCAAATGTTTTGCTGAATGTTCAGGCCCATGGCTTCTGAATTTGTAGCCAATCAAAAAGGCAACTGTCAAATACAAAACTGCCTTGCTCCCGTCCTGTCTCCTCAGAATGTCAATAGACAGAGACCAGCAGTCACTGATAGATGGAACTGACCCCTACAAATGCATTAAAAACATTTTTCATCTAATTTCCTTAATAGTTTTCACTTTTGCCACACTTGTGGCAATAAATGGCATGGTTTGGATAAACATTTCATTAATAATCTCGAGCTTTGATCTATGCCTCTGAAGTTGCATACTGCTTCCCCAGGCACAAAGCTTTGCTAGAGCCACCCTCTTCTACTGGAATAGTGAGTAAAGCCTTTCTCAGACATGTTTTAAAACACTTCAATCAAGTGTATAATGTAAAAAAGAGGCCCACATTAAGAATCTACAATAGTAACAAATGTTAATTACACAGTAACAACTAGCAAAACCAATATTAAATGTGATCATGTCATGTGCTCTCCTCAGGGCACACCATTATCATAACTAATAAAGTTATTTGTTAACAATAATAGAGCAAATGCAGCTTATAAATTCAATGGATATTAAATTAATAAATGGGATCTCATAATTAGTTAGGCATGGCTGAACAATTTATGAAGCATTTTAAGAGCTTCTCTAGAGGTGGTGAATCAGGGGTGATGTGCTTGCCTCCTTCAGCAAGAAATAAGAATGAAAAGTAAATAAAAAGATGTGAAACAGCCTTGCCTCCTTCTTATTATGCCCTTCGTCCAAACTTCTTCTAATACCAGAATTACAATGCCTTTGTAGCAAGGACTTTTGAAAGAAGCTATGATTCAGAGCCTAGCGTGATTTGAGACTGAACCTTACAATATTTTCTTATTGGTCGTGGAGTTTTCCACCTCAGTCATCCATGTGCAGAAGACTGTTTCCTGTCTTGAAAGGTTTATAGTCTAGGTAATTCATGTAAAAGAAAAAAAAAAAAAGAACAATTGTGGTAATGATTTGTCTTTCCAAAGGTGAAGCCTTTGGTATTTCTGCTCATTCTGATATCATCTTCAGCTTGCACAGCCCTACCATGACCTGTAAATGGTATTTTTCTAAACATAAAATCTCTACTGTAATCCTTGAGCAGGTAAGACCAAGACAGGGCTTACTATCAGTATCATTTTAATGTGACCTAATATACTGTTGAGCATTTGAACTGTGGTAAGTAGCATAGAACTGTAAGGTCTTTCTACTTACTGCAAGGATAAATGAATTAGTTTAAAACCATCTTTGAGGTGAGATGGGATAACAGCAGGCACATGGGCCCCTATGATGCTTCAGCTGTCAAGTACCTTGCAGAACCAAGTAACTCAGCTGGTTTTGATGGCATACCCTTGATACACATGGGAAGAGGGTTAGGTGAAGGGCATCACTTACAGACAAGCTTTGGCTGAGTTTCAGGTGCAGGGACTGAAAGCTATGTAGTGCTGCTGCCCCTATAGCTTCAAGGATACCTTTCTCACCTCACTGCTACATCAATCAGTACCCACAAAATGGTAGAGATATTAGGGTAAAGGGACAGAACTAAAAGGTGAAGGTAGGCTGTTGGGTTGGTGTTTTTAACTAGTGCAGCAAGATAAGCCTGTCAGTGTCCATATAATTATACCACCCTATATTTAGAACAAGTCAATAATACATGCAATGCATACCATACACACCATTAGCTGATGTGCAGCAATGTGCTTGGCAACTCTAAACTGAGTAGTGTGAGTGCTGTCCCCGCTGGATCCTGAGCATCCAGTTTGAAGCCAGCTGAATGGTGAAAGCAATGGAGGGGTTCTAAAAAAGTAACTGAAAATTGCCAATGACTGCAGGGTTACAGCAGCAGAAGAATAATATTTCTGAAGAAGTAAGATAGTTGGCAGAAGAATATTTTTTTCATAGATGGTTACAGAGAACATACTCAGAGCCAGGCTCTTCTCTGAGAAATACCATTCACACATAAAAGGAAGTTTTTAAAGAAATGTCTGCTCTTCCAGAAAACAAGGAAAGGTCTAACTCGGTCAGCTCCAAATCAAAATAAAACCAAATTATTACTCAAGCACAGATATTAGAATAACTTGGCAGATGACTGTAGAGACAAAAGTAGCAGCTTGTGCTGTGCGGTGCTTTGCAAACCGCATTGGTTTGGACCCCCATCCATCCATCCGTGCCTCCAGGATGGGAGAGCACTGACCTCTAGTGGGCAGAGCATTAAGACCGGGAAAAGCTCGCAGAACCCAAAATAGAAAGTACGTCATGCGTGCCGCTGGCCCAAGGCTTGTGCTTGGCAGCTCTGCAAACCGCAATCAGCACAGCTTTACTGATAGCAATCCCTCACTGTCTGCGTGTCAGAAAACATCATGTCTATTGCAAAATCTACAGGCATTTTTTTAATGGCCAAAAGAAAATAGAGCACACTTAGAATTTGCTTAGTAAGACACGTAAGTCCGACTACTTCAGTAGTCAAATTAACTCAGTAAATTAAGGTCAGTAAAATTAACATAGGATAAATTCAAAAAACTTTTTATATATTTATTGAATAACTTGGCATTGCTGAGACTGTGTCAATGACATTCTCAAAGCACCACTGTTTAAAGAAAAAAAATCCTAAGGAGACATGAACATACACATCATAAATTAAGGGTTTTAGTCCTACTTTTCCTACAACCAAAATTACAGAAAGGTGAGAGTTCATATATCTTCAATGTCTGCCGCAAAGCAGCCTGCTTGCTTCTCACTTTCAAGTTATTTTCCATAGGAAAAGTCCTGTAAATATTTTGGAGTTCTTTAAAATAATCCAAAGAAGAAAATTAATCCCATGCACAAAATTCTGAATGGCTTCGGCTGAAACTGTCAACGTTGGGTGTCTCAAACAGGTAATGTGCAATACTGCTTCCCTTCCTGTACCAGCAATGTTATACTTTGCGTCATTCAGCAGCCTCAACCAAGAAGCTAATGAAGACTGGCATTTTTTGGGCTTCCATCACCTTAAGATAGTGAGGTTTCTGGAAAATATTTGGTTAAGGAAGATCCATAAACTTGGAGCTTGTATCTGGGTCTCATAGAAGGATTTTGCCACTGTTGTGGGGTGTCCTTGTTTCGTTTGCACCCTGTCTCAGTGTAGTAGTTTGGCCGTGATTGGCCAATGTGTATTACTGACATTTGATAAAACCAATGAAAGCGTGGGTACGCCTTTTACGATACACCTTTTTTAAATGCAAACCCGGGAATCAGCTCTCTCTTGGTTTCCGGCAGAGGCTCAGGTAAGAGCTCCTGCCGAACATTCTCTGCTCCCCCTCTCCCCACGTGGCCGTCGGGCCTGGGGGGGAGGGGGAAGCAAGTCAGGCTGACCGGGAAAAAGGAAAAAAAAAAGACCGCAGAGCCAAACTCTGAGATACGTTGCTGATATCTGGCTGATGGAATTCAAGTTTTCTTCTCCTGAGCATGGTCGGTGAGAGAATTTCCTCAGGGCTGTCTTGGAGCCACG
>WAAG01028566.1:7674-24103 GCA_013390105.1 Tichodroma muraria | reverse complement strand
GTAAATATGGGAGGAATTTTCATGATATAAATGTTTTCCGGGCGGCTGTTATCATGAAAAGTTTGTTTTGTCTTGTTTTGTTTCAGTTTTTAGTTCCATAGTGAGTAAAAGATGCTCCAATCTCTAGAAGAATTGAAGAAAGACTATTCTAGAATTGAAAAACTGACTGAAAGTTTCTAAATGTAATTTCTGTATGTTGTTAATGAGAGTGAGAGAAATTTTGGTAATAGAGGAAGAATGTTTGAAAGGTTTCATTCTAATTCTAAGAGTTTGTTAGTTGTTTTTTTTTCCTTCTCCTTCTTTCCTTTTTGTATTAGTTAATAAAAGTCTGTTCTTTTCAAGTTTAAACCTGCTTTGCTCTTGATTACAAAATTCCTTTTCTTTTGGCAACCCAAATTGATAGTTTTTTTTTCCTGTCTGGTTCACAATGAAACCACGACACTCAGACAAGAACTGTTGTCCCTACACCACAGATACTTATTCTTGCCTCAGAAGGGCAAGGAAAGGAACAAGCAGGAGAATCTCAAGACCAATGGATTCCCTACTGCAAGTCTGTGAAAGAAAGGAGGAAAATCTTCTATGAGGAGAGCAGGATGCCAGACAATGCAGCAGACCTATTACCTAAATGCTGCTCTAGAGTAAGAGAAACTGTCTCAGTCTTTGATTGATATGAAGCCAATCTGTGTCCCAAAGTTAGTGCCATCCCGAAAGTGAGAGTAAAATTTATCAGGGTGGCATGCAGTACAGAAGGTGATATTTAGGTTCTGATCTGTGATAGAATCATCTTGGATGTTCTCGGGAAGAATCCCACCTCTCTCGAGAAGAATCCTGAAAAAAAAAGATAAACAGAAAATATTTTTTTTTGTACATCCTCACATTCCATAAGGCACTATCATTAAGGCAAAACCTCAAGTACCAACTGAACAAACTGTGCCAATATTGTGATTGGGGCTTTCATTTGCTTTTTTTGTTTCCTTCTTCCACTATTAGACTAAAATAATTACTTTCCTGCAACCCGTAAAATCACATTAAACTTGAACTTTTGTCTGTAATCCATAAACAGCATATAAAAGTATAACAATAAAATAGTAGCTGAAATCCAGCAAAAGTGAGCAAACACCATTCATTTAAAAGTATACTTTCTTGATCTGCAAAGATCTAGAGAGTACTTTGTTGAGAACCCTTATCATATTAGCACTGAATAATAAAGTATCAAAATAATTATTGGCAATGAATGTGGAAATAGTCTTCTGTTCCCTCAGGAGGCTTACCTCGTTGCTCTTCTGATATCAATATAGGGACTTGCAGAGTCAAATAGTCTCACGCACTTTGGATCAATTCTGTGAAATTCTTTGGCTGATTCATGAGGAAGTTTATAGCAGCAAGGTCCCACGGACGGGCCCAGCACCACAAGGATATCTTTCACGTTACAGCTATATTCGGACACCATAGCATTCACTGTGGCCATAGACACTCCTAACAATGTGCCCTTCCATCCTGTGAGAAATGAGAGGTTGAAAAAAAATTGGTATAAATTTTCTTTTTAATTTTCTAGCAGCTAAAAATATATGCAATTATTAAAGGTATAAATTAGGAGATGCACTTACACCTAAAATTAAATAATTATATCTAATAATAAATTAGCTTAGAAACCCTCCCCCCTCCAAACATACACATTAACAGGGATGAGTTTTCTAATATAATTTTGTGGAGATGGAAACTAGAGAAAAGTGTTTAGATTAGAATTCCAGAGTTCTTTTTCCCAAGTGTCTTGGTTTGGGCAATTAGAGCATACCTCACATTTCCTCTGCGCTTGAAACATTAAGTGGGAATACAACAGAAAAATGTCAGAAATATATTTTTATAATATGATCAAAGTGTTTGAATGTTTTGAGAGAAAAAAACCCTAGGCTCAAGTTAGAGATATTTTTTGGAATAGACAGAAGTCAAATTTGCACTTGAGCACTGTTTGGAATAGAAGAAAGCTCAGCTTTGGGTTCTCGTATCTCAGTTTGAGTCCCAGGAAATCTTTGCATTGCACAGAGAGTGCAATTCCTACCAGAATGAGCAGCACCACAGGCTTTTCTGACAGGATCAGCAAACAGCACGGGTATGCAGTCAGCACCTGGAGCTGCCAGCGTGACACCCTTCTGATTCGTTACTATTCCATCATAGTTGTCAGGCTCTGTCTTTCCCATAATACGCACAGCATTAGCGTGATCAACCTGTCAAAACAAAACCAGAATGTGGACAGTGATATGGCTGCAAAACAACCCAGCTCTGACTAGTACAAGGTTTTTTCTTTGACATGAAACACTCTTCTGCACTAACTGATTACGCGTGGAAATCGGGTGCTCCCTAGTTCAAATGCCATGAAGATATATCAGTAGAAAGCCACTAAAGAAGCGATGGTGTATTTTTCTTTTAGGAGAAAGTGCACTGATCGTTTATCTGATTATTCTACTTTGTGGTAAGTTAAATATTAGAACAGACTTGGAAGAATCAGTGCTGTTTCTCCATATTGTGCCAAATGGCTGATAGTTTGGATGGCTACTCCCCAAGATAAGCTGCCAGCATAAATGTTCTAATTGTCCTGCTTATCACAAGTTCTTGCTGACAAAGATAAGAATAATGCCTACAATTTAGCCAGTGATACATGAAGGAATATTTGAGCCATTTACTTGAATCCATTGTTTTATAAGATACCTTGACTCTGTGAAAAGCCTCTGGGTTAAATCCTGCAGCATTAGCTAGCCGGCGGAGATTTTCTTTAACAACAACTTGTGGGTCCCTCCGCTTGGAGCTGCTGAAGAGATTGCAGGAGCTTAGAGTTGGTATGTAGGAGATTCCACCTGTCCTTGTAGTGAACCCGTGTAAGAAAATATCACCTGGCAAGGCAAGAAAATACAACAAACAATTGTTTTCAAAACAAGATCAAACCAGCTATTATGTGGGTTTATACTGAAGAGATCTGGAATCAGACAATCAATTAGAGTATTGCTTTACCTTGGATTTAGCTGTGGCATCTAAATTTAAGGATTCCTGATTTCCTTCTTGCTCATAATCATGCCACAGCAGGGACTCTGAGACATCAGGTGTGTCTGGGGCTGTGGAGCAGCAGAAACTCCTATCCTGCCTGTCCAAATTATGATGGTAACTCTCGAAGTGTGTAATTCCACACAACCTGGAGGAGATTTTATGGTCTGCCCTCACTAAACCCAGGACTGTCTTTCCTCGGATCATGCTCAGGCCTGGAACAGTATTGCCAGCCTTCTGCTGTATTTTTATTGACACTTCTTCCTCTTATACACATTACACACTATTGCAACATCATATAGAGTTATTTGATGCCTGAAGGCATTTCCAAATCTTACTCATTTTGCAACTCCCTTGAAGAAGTATGCTTCATAAGTCTCTCTAAAGAGAGCTAGAACTCTCTTTACCTGGGATCAGGGAAGATCTGAGGATGGTGAGCTCCCCTTTCAGGCTTGGCAGGCTTTCCAAGTACATCTGAATCTCACTTCGGATGAGTGTCACTTCCTGTGAAGGAAGCGTTTGCCCTTCATGCTCATGTTCAGGTATCTGCAGGTTTTCACAGTCAGATACCACCTGTAAATCCTCGAATTCAAACTGGTAGACGTCTGTAAAGAGACAGTCTATATATACTTTCATTAAGTCTTTTCTTAAGTTAGGGAGAATAACTTTAATGATGCTCAGGTCTTTTTCATCTAGTCTCTGTTTGATGGTGTACAAAGCAGCAGCTGTAGTCTGAGCACATACCACCTCTAGTTTTCTCTTCAGACTCTGAAAACCTCTCAGAGCTGGAAGCAAGAACTCTTGTTCACCTTTCCTTTCACTCCTCTGCCTCTGGCAACACATGATATAAACACATGGAGCATGGATGGAAGAGTATTTCTCAATAGTTTCCAGAGTGTTGTGTAGTAATCCTTGGATGTTGCTCTGCGAGTTGGTTGGGAGGCCGAACAGATCTATCAGTATTGCTTCCACCATCTTCCAGGATATTTAAAGGTTTCTCCAACTGTCAAGTAGTAACAAAACATGAAAAACAAACACAGCACTGTTAGTCCAAACACAGAATCATGTTAAGGCATTTCATTCAGTGATACTGTGTAGAGAAGGTACATAGCAGTTAATTACTGACTTAGGCTTTCCCAGCTGCACCAAAAGAAATTCCAGCAAAAGAAAACTAGTGGAAATGGGAATAATTATGTATTTATTAAAGCATTAAGTATTTCCCTACCACCCCACCTACCTCAGGTCTTTCCCAGGTCAGGGATGATGAAAGGTTGCTACATAAGATTAGCGTTATTGAATCAATTAACCCTCATTAGCCTAATGGATCTTCTTGACATGATTGATGAGCTGTCCTCCAGCTTCCATGATGCAAACAAATATAGAGATGCCTTAGTGTCCTGAGACTGAAGGAGTTTCTGTAGCAATTTCTTTGGAAGTGTTTAACATACTTGTGGCTGAGGTGGAGCTCACGTCTGCTACCTCTCCTGGCAGTAGGGTGCTGAGCTGTGAGGGCACTGACATTTTTTCACACAGGCCTTCACAAGACCTTGTGCACTTCTCCCTTTTGCATTTCCAAAAGTATTGACTTGCTAATTTCTGACTTTTGTGTGAAGGGGCACATGACCACGATAGTTCTTCTTTTCAGCATGCACAAGAACTCAGCAGAGGTTACTGAAACTTTACCTAGTAATGAAAGAATTACTTAGAACTAAATTAAAGCAATAGAATACCGTGCACAACCTCCTGCCTCAGTTTTTCACTCTGCTAGCTGCACTCTGCTCTGAAATCAAGATGTGTTAAGCATATCCAATATCATCCTAACATTCACATTTTGTCTTGTGGCCCACATTGTAATTCCAGTTTTGGTGGTTAGTTTTTTTCCCTTTTCTGAACTTTGCTGATCCAAGCCTAGCCCGGCCTACCTGTGGAAACTTGTCAATCCATCTCTTCCTCTCTCTGTTGCTATGAGGGGCTATTTTAGCCTCTCAGAAGGCTGTCAGAAGTGTCTTACTTTCTTTTCTCTCTCTTTGATAATCCTTCCATTTCCAGTGTAAGCATCCAGAGGTCTGGAACAAAAGGCTAGATCCCTCTGCTTTAGGGATCGAGATGCCCTTGAAGACACCTACTTAGATTTCATGATTAAGTGCTGTGCTTGATCTAGGAGAAATATATGCACCTTTACCAAGAACTGTAAGACCCCATAATAATTTAGAGTATACTTTAACACCATCATTTTAATTTTTTTTTTCACAGCAACAAATTGAAGATGAATGTTAATTTACTTGTAGGAAAATTCATATCATGCAGGAACAAAGAACTTGAGTATCTTTTAAGTCTTTGAAATCAATGCTCTGCTACCAGAGCTAACCACACCAAATAATGCCTTGCAAAATTTTCCTACCCCAAGATATCATTCTCCTGCAACCACATGAATGTTCTGGCTTCACATCCTTTCATTATCCTGCAAAAATACTACTTTGGTGTGTACTTGAGGCCTATAATTATGGCAGATGTGATGTACTTCTTGGTATTTTATGGTTGTCAGTGGATTCCCAGAGTTTCTCCACTGAAATGAGAGGTCAAAAACCTTTGTGGTTTTAAAGGATGGCTTATTTAGAGAAGGTTTTACAAAAAACATTCTGTGTTCTCTTCATTGTTCTTTCCCCCAGACTGGAAGAAAAATAATCCTGACTGAAAATGATGTTTTCGTCTCTGTGAATTGAACACTTACAAAGATTAACTAGCGACTATCAAAACAGGTGAGCTGAAAACATCAAAATGTGATAGCAGATAAAATCAACTGCCAAGGAATTTATGATTCTCGATTTTGCTCAGAGTATTATTTACACACAGCCGATAATGGATTTTAGAGGAAAGAGCTTGCTAAGAAAACAGTGCTAAAACAGACTCATGCCAAAGACGGTGACCTGGGAAATCAGAGTATTTCCTTCCCTACCCTGACACTCTCTGTGGGAGGCCTGTCTGAGTGTGACAAGATCCAAATCAAAGTGTAGCTAATAGTCCCAGGAAAGACAGCACAACAGAAGGGTGTAGTGCAAAGCAGATTATTGCTCCACTTCAGATATGTCAATAGTGCAAGGTAAATAGAGTTCATTGCTGTTCTTGTACTTGCCCAGAAAAATACCACCAAAGAAAGGGTGGAAGGAAAGTGTTTGATGAGGGAGAGATAATTGCATCCATTGTTATTAAGTTGTGCATGCACTGCAAAAACTCCACAGGGGCAATTATTGAGATGTAAGCATAGGAACAATGGGGCTGATTCACCCTTGTATCCTTCCAGCTTTGCATCACAAGAGTCCTAGTGAGGACAGTGGTGTCAGAAAAAATTTGCTTACAATCATAGCAAAACCGATTCCTTTCTAAGTCATTGAAAAAAACAAACACCTCTTCTCCAAATGCATGCTTGCCAAGCACAGCGATGTTTTAGATGTATTCATGGTTATTCAGGTTTTAATTAACATGCTCTACAGTCCCAGTGTTCCATTGAAGCCACATCCAAAAAAAAAAAGTACATTTATTAAGGAGTTGATAATTTTGGTACACAATTCAAGACAAATATTTGCACAAACTTGAAGCCAAGGCCACCCATTAGCTATTTTCTCACTCCCTGAAACTGATAGTACAAACATTTGGAGGTTATGAGATTTTCTTGCACAGATACCAAAAAAAAGTAGATCAAAGAAAACAATCAATAACGATACAAGAGGTGAGGAAGGTAACAAGAGCAAAAAGTAGAAAAGGAAAGTGAATATAGAAAAAGAACAATGAAGGAAATAAAACCAGGTTGCAGAGAAGAGACAGCCCAGTGTAGAAAAGAGATGCAAAAAAGCAATTTTCAAGAACCCCAGAAATCTAATTCTAAAAGTTCACTGTTGGCCAAGACAAGATTGCTGACAATTTCCTGCATCTTTGAATCCTGCTGGTCATCTTATATTAGTAGAGAAACTGAGAGAACAGACATAATGTTTTGAAAATTAAAATGGCAGGAGATATTTAACATTTGCCAAAGAGAGATGCCCTCAGAAAGAAAAGAGGTCATTGAAGCAGCCCAAATGAACAGAGATAATAGTGCATGTGGAAATTTCAACAAGAGCAAACACAAAAAAAGAAAATCCAAAAACCAGGGGGAAAAAGAAATAAATTTAAGCCTCTTAAACTGGATTAAAATAAAACATTCTTCCTCTTTTAATCTAGTTTTTTTAGGCAAGGTTGAAGAAAACACCACATACAATGAAAATACCGAAGCTCACGGAGTTTATTCATAAACACAGGAGTTTACTTACACAGGTGGACAATCCTATTAAATTCTGAAAGGTACCATCTGATCAAACACACAGACATTTCCAGCTTTATATGTCTCACTTCTTTCAATGTCGGAGCTGATTTGTACAAGCTGGAAATTCCTATGCTGTGTAAGGCTGCAGTGGGAACCTGTATTTCTTCTTTTTGACGGGACCCTGCTTTGCCGCTGGTTACACCGGAAAGAACAAACTGTACCGCAAGGCACCAACATGATTAACGAGAGCCTGGGGAGCGCTGAACGCGGAAGCGGCGTTAATTAACCCTGCCGCGATCACACCTGCTGCTGCACCAGCTTTGCACAACCGCAAACCAGCTCCCAAGCGCACGGCGCAGCCAAACAGGACAACCCCACGAAGAAGTTTAAGGAAAACTTGCGCAGAGCGAAGGAATTTCCTTTTCTGAGCAAGTTCCACTGAAGAATTTGGCAGCCAGTCACGAAGAAGCATATTCCGGACCTAGACAGAGAGGTTACACAATGTCAGCTTTTGGGCCTCAAATGAGGATGGCAGTTTCTCCTTGAAGCGCTCGGGAATTTCGCACAGCTTAGCGAAAAAGTCTTAATCCTTTGACAGGACAATGCAAAGGTTAAAAGGCAAGCAAGGAAATGAGGGATTTATATCAGTCTTTGTGCAAGAATCAAATGATAATACATACATTTCCTCAGCTGTGTTAAAATCATAGTCATGACTGTTAAGTATAGGACAACAGAAAAAAGGGGCAAGAAAAAAAGGACGGTACTTTTTAATGGACAGAGGAATTAATCAAGTCTGATTTCCCATAAATTGCTGTCTCCTGTTCCTCCTTTCCCTGCAACCACAGTAAACCTACATTTCTGCCAGGTACAAAACACACATGGTGAGTGCTCTGCCACTTCCCCTCATGCTATTCTGTTCAGCTTGTGCTGGGCAGAGGGGTGAGAGCTGAATCCTGGCTTTCGCTCCCAAAGGGAACTGATGAGGCGACCTTTTCCTTCCTTACCCAGACATTTCTTTTCCTGAAGTTTGCAGAAATCGGTCATCTCTGAGGCTTTCCACCCCACTGCCAAATGTGACTGAGCTAGGTCATTAAAAATTAACAGGAGAACTGCTTGGTGGAGAGAAACCAATGCAATAATTTTCTTTCCTCCAGTCAGACTAAGGAAGTAAAACTAATTACTGGTGTTATTTTTGGTGCAGAATGATGAGAAGGAAAAGGTCAGAAAATATTCAGGGTACAAAACAATATTGAAAAATGACAAACTGACGTCTCCTGAATAAAATATTATATTCAGCTTATGCCACTTCAGAAAAGGGATGAAATAAATAGGTCATATGCAGAGATGAGCAATTACTTTATAGAATAGTTGTTGCATATATATATGGGGGTTTAATATTTATTTATATATGTAAGTTGCTTAATATTATATATAATATATATAATTAAGTTGCTTAACATAGAATATTTATAATTTTAAGTTAAACATGTTATAAAAATATAAAAAAATACAAAACAGCGATTTAGCGTTATAATTCCCTAGAGGAGTACAAGCAGGCCAGAGGCAAGTCCGTGGCTCCAGACCAGGCATAGGCCAGAAGAAAGTAGGCCACATCTCCTTCATAACCCAGTGGTGCTCAGGAAAACTTTATGTTCTCTGCCCAACAAATGATGGCAGCAAGTGCACTCTAATGCAATGCATGGGATAACTCGGGGAGCTTGGGAGCAAAGGGCGCGGAGCTGGACGGCCTCAGGCACGGGCGAGCCAGGCCACCACCGCCCCGGGTGGTGAGACAGCCACCCGTTTCCTAACGGACCCCTCCCGCCACGTTCCCTCCGGTTCCCGGTGGGATCAGCCCCGCTCCCGGCGGGATCAGCCCCTCTCGCGGCTCCCCGTGGCCCTGGGCTTCCGCAGGCCCCGGGCCGGCACCGCTCGGGCGGTGTCGGGGATCGGCGGCCGCAGGGGCGGCGGCCCGGAGAGCGCCGCAGGTGCCGTGAGGCGGCCGCAGCAAGGCGGGTATTCGGGAGAAAGGCGAGAGCGCGGCCTCAGACACTTCAGACGCTCTTAGGGTACTTTTAAAAGTTATGGCTGTGCTCACATATTGAGGATCTGTTCTGCAGAGAAGCCGGAAGAACATCGCGGTAGTTGATTTTATGAGATTCTGCAAGAAAGTGTTCTAATTCTCAGTGATTAGCTTTGAGTAACCTGTTCTTGCTAATTAAGAATGAACCAAACGAAATTAATATATCGATTTGCGATCCCACGGGACAGCCCTCAATATTGTTTTGTCTACAAGAACTAAATGGAAAGAAGATAAAACAATTCGCCTCTTTTTTCACTCCCTCCAGTTCTTCACTTCTGCCTGAAATGGCCAAGCAAAATTCCTCATCACTAGCTGAAGTTGTAAAACGAGTTGCAGAGCAGCAGCAGGCACAGGTGTCAGACATAGAAAAAAGCAAAACAGTTCTTTTCCAATTGCAGGTAATAAGCCTTGTTTAGAACACTTTCATCAATTATTTTTCATTAGATGAGGAAGTATTTCCTTGAACAAGAGAAGCTGATGGTACTTAATGGGTGAGTGCATTGAAGTGTAAGGCAGCTATTCTGTTCCTGTGTGTGGCATTTAGGCTCAGCCAAAGCTGTGGGTGTGTACTGTTGTTTGTAAGGCCGCAACACAGCCAAGTCTTCATTCCAGCAGATGAAACGTTTAGTTTGTTACTTGGAAAAAACAAAACAAAAATACTGAGCTGAATCTACAAAGCAAACCCACAACAACTAAATGCAAAGTTAGAGCTTTTTGATTTTTTTTTAAAAATTATAATTTCCTAAGAAATTGTGGGGGAAGGATTTTAATTCTTTTTTTTTTCTTCCAGATTTTTACCACACAGTGTAATTTTTTTCTTAGCATCTTTTTTGATGCAAAATACTGTTTTTTTTCTCCCTTATGTTTGAAGTGGGTATCCTAAATGGTCCTAAAATACTGCTATTATTCAGTGCTATTTTGTAGAACGCTGGATATGTGTAGTTTTTGTGAAGATTCTGTGATCATTTCTTTTTTATTAAGCTTTCAATTATTATTTTAACTTCAAGATCAAATTTCTATTGAGAAACTTACTTTTAAGTCTGAGAAAAGGTTATTCCGGTTGACATCTTTTAGCATGGAAGAATGCAAATGGAAATAATAAAGTTCCAATTATAACGTCTGTGCATAGCTCTACGACTGAACTAATTGATATTTGAAATTTTGCACAAAGATAACATTTCTGAAGTAGCAGTGAAATCTTACCTTTTTAGGAATGTCAGTGCACTGGCCACACTTTACAAGGAGCTTTGACCTTTATCCCATAGTATAGTCTGATGATGCTGCAACAATAATTTGTGCTCATACAATTTAAAAATGTGTATCTGTTTTAAAAAAAGACTCACAGAACTTTAAAGTCCTAGGTAATTACAGGTCCTTTCCAACCCTGATGGTTCTGTGATTTCTTATGATGGTTTGAAGTACTAATTCCTGGTTTTGTTCACTTCTCATTAGTGAGATGATGTAGGGGCCTTTTTAGGACTAGATACATATTTCTTACAGGGTTGAAAATAGCTGTGATTGCTTCAACTCTCAGCTACTACTGTGATGAAGTCAGGATTAAAAACCTCAGTTGAACAGCCTAGTTAAGCTCCATCACCTTACACACCCCTCTGTGTGTTTGTGTGGGTTTGCAAGGGGTTTTTGGCATCTTTAATTATTTTTAGTCTGATTAGGACTTCACCAGCTCTAAGCAAACATTAGAATTGGGTTTGATCTGCCATGTCCTATATATCTTGCAACTGTGAGGAACTTAAAAGTGAGTTCAAAGGTATCTTATTTAATATTTTAGACGCAATCTAAAGGGAGAAATCTAAGATAGTATTCTTACATTGTGCCTCTAAGATGATGATATTAAGAAATGTAGGTCTAATTATCTTCCATTCAAACCATATTAGACAAGTAAAAAAAAAAAAAAAGCCTGTTGAATAAATATAAATTACAGCATTTAACTAGACACTTCCTATTTGCCTCCAAAAAAGAAATTCTTAAATGAACACTGAAATATTTTACAGGCAAAGTGTCAGGAACTAGAAAAAGAAATTAATTCTATTCTGTTAGAAACAAGGACAACAGAAAGGGAAATACATCTGCAAGATGATGCCATAGAAGTGGCAAAATATCAGTGTGAAAATCTGGAGGCCCAAGTCAGAACCCTGTATTCTGAAAATTTAAAATTGAGGTGTGATGCAGAAACAGTACAAGAGGAGTTTGAGATGCTACTTGCAAGAAATAATGAATATCGGGAAAAAATAAAGGATCATAAACATCTCTTTTGGGAGATGGAAAGTAAATTGCCAGTTATGACTGAACTTGCTAAAAAGAAAGCAATTGTGGAAGAATTAAAGGCAAAGAAAGAGGAGTTAATATGTGATCTCCAGAATCCAGAAGGATCTGTTATAAAACAAGTGCAGGTACTGTATTTCCTTTCTGATTTTTTCCTTTTATGTGAAATAATTTTGACATAGTTCATGTAATATGATTATTTTGTCTACTATGTTTATGATTCATGAGGGACTGACTACAAGGGAATATAGGTAATTCATAATGCTTCATTAATTGGAGAAATTTTTACTTCAGTGCACAGTGAAAAATGTCAGTATTGTTATCTGTGTAATACTGTAATTAAAAAAAGGTTTATACTATGTGATTAAATGAACTCAAATATGAAAATATTGCAGAGCTGTAAATTAAGCTTTATCTTTGGATAAACTTACATGGATGCTTTTCAGAATTCTGTGGAAGATTGCCATATTGTTACATTTTTCAGGTAAGAACACAATATTCGTTAAACTTTGCTGTCAACAAAATAAATTTGAACTATTTGCCAACAGGAGGTAGATTTGATGGATGGTGATAGAAATAAGAAGAGAGGAAAAACTACGTTTGGTGTTCTAATCTAACACTATTGGTTTTACTTGACCCAATTGCAATTTTTACTAATAACAACTAGGAATTTTTTCCCTACGGAATTTTGCCAATATATGGACAAACACAAGTATGAAGTTGAAATGGTATCACAGATTTCAACTTTGATGTAACTTGCATTATTGAAAATTTGATGGTACTCTATTAATGTAAATTGATGAAAATTTGTTTGTACAACAGATCTTTCTGGTAAATAAAGACTAAGTAATATTGTATTTTCCTATGAGAAAGAAAAATATATCTCATATATTACATGAAATATTTTTCCATTTTGCAGTTAATTACATTTTAAATAAAGACCACCAAAATGAGCTCAAAGTCCTGTATTGTTGTAGTTTTCATATTTCAGATCAAGAGTATATATTCTTACAGGTGAAAAACCGTGTAATAAAATATTTAATAGGTAATTTTTAATTACCCATCCTAAATTATCATTTGAATTACTGTTAATAAGTTTATTATGAAATTGTTTATTATAGATATTTTTCTCATCTCTATTAACTGAGACTGTTAAAAGGAGACAATTTTAATAAGTATATTAGATGAACTGTGCAACCTTTCAAGGAGTGGATTTCTGTGTCTTGACTTGCATCTGCAGGAAGAAATCACACTTTTAAAAGGTGAAATCACAACATTGAAAGATTTAATAAATAAAAAGAGAGATCTGCTGGAAGAAGAGAAAAAAAAGCATGCTAAACTTAGAAAAGAAATTGAGGTGAGTCATTGGAATAAAATTTAATTGCAGTTTTCCTGACAGAATGTAGATAGTGCAAATGAAGTTTGAAGTACTTTTACACCATTGCTGGCTGCACATTGTACCATGGCTGCTTGTACATTGTTCAAGGATACGCAGTAATGATGCTGTCTTAAATTCTGGGTACTGATAGTCTTTCTGAAATTCGGAGCTTAATTGTGAAGAACATTTTTTTCTGAAGTCGTTTGAGAAGGAGTTCATCTGTGAACTTTTGGAATGATTCCTGGAAAAAGAAGAGGTCGCTGAATGGTAGTAAAGCAAATGCACATTTTAAAATTTCTGTAATACTTCTGAAATACTTTACATTTCACTGCTGACTTGATTATTCATGATTTGATAACTTATCAATGGAAGAATCAAGGAAGCACCAGGAAAATGGACTTCCCATGAATCTTCCTAAATTTGAACTGACATTAAATTAGGAATAACACAGCAGCTCCTAATTAGCTGACAAGATAAAATTCTGATCAATAGTTAAAATGTTCTCTTTTAAATAATTGAACTATATTTTTCATTTTGTTTCTTACCAAGATACCCTGTATGATTAGATAATTTTTTAATTTGGAAGTTTCATACCATTTATCTTGCCAGTTCGAGTAAATGCCACAAAATTTAATGAGCAAAGCTTAATAATATAAAGATTAAGGTTGATTTAAGGTTAGGTCTATTGCCCATTGTAAATTGTAGGAGGGAAAATGATTTTTTTCATGTGATAGAGAACAGAGAATTTTTAACCTGAAAAGCAAAACACAGCTGCTTTAGAATAGGTCTGCTAGTCAACATTTGAGAAAATATTTTATTACCAAGGCAACATCCTCCTAAGAAAATTCTCTAAACCCAAACTTAAATTAGGTAGCCTAAAATTAATGTTCCGTTCTGTTATTGAAATCAATTTAATTAAATTGATTAACAATTAAATTGATTAAGTGAAGGTTAACCTTCACTTTTGTTCTTCTGTTGTTTGGATTATATGTTCTTTTTGTCTCAGAAGCAGGTTCAAACCCAAAGCCTTTCAGGGTATTATTTTCTATTAAGAACTCTCCTGAAAACAGTCCAATTTTTAATATAATGACTGACAGTGGATAGACAGACACATTTAAACCCAGCAGTCCTCAGCATAACTTGGGGAAGAATACTCAAGTCAAGCACAGGAATAAAGTGAGATACTAGGAACATGGATGAGGTTTTATTGAGCTGCACTGGTGGAATTCAGCTACAGACTGCTGGCACTTGATGTAATTGTTTTGGAGCATCCAAAGGAGGGCAGCTATGGGCCTTGAGAGGAAGCTGTATGAGGAGCAGCTGAGGTCCCTTGGTATGTTCAGCCTGGAGGAGAGGAGACGGAGGGGAGCGCTCACTGCAGTTACAACTTCCTCGAGAGGGGAAGGGCAGGGGCAGGCAGTGACCAGTGACAGGACCCGAGGGAATGGTCTGAGGTTGTGTCATGGGAGCCTCAGGTTGAATATCAGGAAAAAGTTCTTCACCCACAGAGTGGCTGGGCATTGGAGCAGCCTCCCTAGGGAAGTGGTCACAGCACCAAGCCTTGAAAGAGCTCAGGAAGCATTTGGACAATGCTCTCAGACACATGGTGTGACACTTGGGGATGTTCTGTACAGGGCCAGGAGCTGGACTTGATGGTCCTGATGGGTCCCTTCCAACATAGCATATTCGGTGATTCTGTGACTTTTAAAGCAGCCTGTGGACCTTCTCTTACTCTCTTTCCTGAGCACCAACCCCATCACCCATTTATTGAAAAGCAGATCCTGTTCCCAGTCTTGGACAAGATTTTCAGCAATAAATTAGGGTGCTTATCTTTGTAGGGTCAAGGCTTCAGTCATAAGGATAATTCAAGACACCTGCAAATAATTGAAAATTTATTGTTATGTAAAAGTAATTTAAAAAAACCCAACCCAAAAGACTGTCTATTCCCCTGCTGCCCTCTTTCCCCAGTGTCAGTATGTGACTGTTATTCAGGAATAACTCTTGGCAGATGCTTGCCTATCTCGTCCTTAAACGACCTTGGTGCTGGAGATACCCCGAGTGCCCAGACAACTTTTTTCTAGTGTTTGACTTTCATGTACACAAATCCAATAAAAAGCACAATGTTGTCCCTTCCCTGTCTCCAGTAAGCATATTAATGCTCCCTCCCTCAGCAGATGTGCCAGACTGTTCCCAATAATGATGCTAGGGACGCATCATTATTTATGCAATGCATTTAGATGCATTTCTAAAAAAAGCACATAATATTGATCATAGATGTTTCAGTGTCATACAATGTAATCCTAGTGATGCAGATGCCCCAAGCACTCGTTCAGATGAGTGAATCTGACAGCATCCCTCGAAAAGTTGCAAACAATTATAGTGGAGAGTGAGGTAACATGAAGGGAGACAAGACATTGCCAATAAAAGGAGGCAGTAATTAATAGAACACCAGTGAGGCAGTTTCCTATTTATTTGTGAAATTTAGGCAGTGGGATTTGCAGGATGTCACTGACAGTGCTGTGGTTCTGATGCAGCTGTACATCATCATGTGCATGTGAAATACAGTGTAATAATGCTTCAATAAGCAGATACAAGAGTAATTATACACTACCAGTCATATGCCATTTAAACTACGGTAAGTAAGCCCAGATTTCATTAAGGGAATGCCCATTATTTCCATTTTTATTGTAGTGAATGTTTCATTCTTTTAACATTTCAGAATGCAGATTTTCAGAGGATTATCTGCAGCAGCCATTCTTCTCCACATAAGGCAGCAATTGAGGGCAGAATTGGCAGTCCTGCATTGACACAGTATTGCCTAAGAAAAATGTGCCATTTTAAATGCAGTGCAACTACAAAGGTGCCACCACAGCCATCGAGGTCACCTCATTTGTATTCCCATTTATACCCAAACATATTTGTCAAAGAATGAAAATTTCTTCTTTCTCACCTCTCATTCTGGAGCCTCAAATCTTCCACGTGCAAAGCCCTGCCAGAGCTGTGACATGCTGAGTCCTTGGGTGGAGAGCCTTTTCCTAGTATCAGACCTAAACCTCCCCTGACACAGCTTCAGGCCATCCCTCATCCCTGTCATTGNTTTACAGAGCAGATATCCATGCTGAACTCCGCACTTAAGGTCTTAGTAGGACAGAGTTTTTCTTTCCTTAATGGGAAACTGGGGCATGATTCATGTCCTAAACCAGACATCTGAAATTATTCAAGATGAATGGCTTCCTAGATGTCTCTATCTCTTCAGTAGCTAAAAATAAACGTGAAATGACTTGGTCAAATGTCAGAATATATCCTTGGACAGAATTAGGTGAGCTGAACTCACCTCTGTAAATAGTTCTAC
>WAAG01028564.1:2567-17144 GCA_013390105.1 Tichodroma muraria | reverse complement strand
ATTTTACTTCCTGCAGTTGGGAGAAGGGGGACACTGAGTTGCTGCTGCTCTCAGCCACACTCTTTCTCTGCCCAAAGCCACCACAAGCCAGCCTGTACCAAGTTCAAAGGAATGGAATGCCCTCCTCTCCTAAAGACAGCTTCTCTGTACTAACAGCAACATTTTCTGCCAACAGATTGAAGTGTAGCATTTTCTCTGCTCAGCTCTTCTGAGATAAAAATCCCCAAAACATCAGTGGCCTTGCCTTCCTCACAGGCTAATTTCTCCAAGTGCATTTGTAAATGTTACCACCAACTACAGGTATGCCTAGCTTACCTTGTTGAAGTAAATTTCTAAAACTATTTACTTCCCACCTATATTTTGCTACAGTCCCTAGTAAACCCACTGCACTCCTCAAAAATGTGAATGAGACCAGTAACTTACCCATTCCTTGACCAAGCGTGTCTGGATAATGTGTGATCAGAATTAGTGCAAGGGTCCTTCTTTAGGAAAGCCAAAGACAAGTGCATACTGTATTCACTTTCCTAAGATGATGATAATGACGTTGTACTCTTGAAATTATGTTTGCTTGTACTTGAAACAGGCTCTGTAGATTAACATTATAAACTTTGCCAGTTTGGAAAGAGACTATTGAAAACATGCAGAAACATGACACTGTAGTTTCATGAGAGCTGATTTTCACATGTCTGGAAACATGGCAGACAAAATTATCTGAGGCCACCTCACAGAGAAAAACAATTACCCCTCACATTAGAGAGGGTTTACTGCTTGAATCAGACTGACACTACAGAGGGTAAAGCCACTTTCCGGTCAACCGAGCCCACAATGGCAGAAGGGAGAAGCGAAAGCCAGGGAGCAGCAAACACTGGCCAAGCTGTGTAGCCACTCCAGATGCAGGTTTAAAGCACAGCCTATGGAAAATTACTGCAGACACATGCTGAACAGACTCCATATACACATGAAAAATCTTCGTTAACTCTGTCTAGTTGTATATATATATACAAAGTGTACGAACAGTATAAACACACAACAAATATTTTGGAAATGGATGTCCTGCAAGAGAAATCTGGTACAAACATTACATGAAATTTATGAGAGTATGTCCTAGTGCTCCAAATGAACAACAGGGATGTGATATTACTTGTGCCAGAGGTGCCTGTTATAAGCACCAGTAGAAGTTTCCCTGGATTCACTGCTCACACAGCTACGTATACTGCTCATATTGCTGCTGCACTGGGAGAGACACAAGCCAGGCAATTGATGTCACTCATGAGCTCTGCAGTCTCTATCCTGCCCAAAGCTGCTCATTTGCAAAAACACCGGAATTCTGTGAGTTAGAGATCTGAGGTGATGCCTGGTCTGCTAGCTGTGGCACTGAGCTCCTCTGCTTGGTTACCTGCTGGTAAATAGGACTTTGGGTTCCGCAGTTGTTGAACACGCTGCTGTATCAGCAGTACTAAAGGCAGACAGTTCCCTGTACTGAATACCTAAGTAGTAAGTAGATATATTACTTCAAAACCAGATATTAGTACATCACATTCTCCAATTTTGCCTAGATGGATTCTGGGAGTACTGAGAAATGTGCAAAACATTTGTTTCCAGTTCAGCTGGAATTCATCTGTACTATAGAATTGTATCACCTGTCATTTTCCACGAGAGACTCTGCATCATAAAAGCTTGAAACAAACATCTAGAATGACATTATCAAAGTAAGTGAAACTTCCAACTGGTGCTCATCAATAGTGGTGACAAGAAAGAAGAGTGAAGAGATTTGTCTTTGCATGGACTTGAGAGCTAATCTAAGTTATAATGATTGATAGTCATCATCTGAGCACTGAGGAGCTGTGTTTGCAGAACTCAGTGGTATAAAGGGCCTCTCTATCCCTGATCTACAATATGTATGAAGGTTATGTACCGCAGGAGGGGAGAGAGGCCTCACAATAGTTAACACATGCTAGATTTTACCTGTTTTATGTATGTGCATTAATAGGCATGTATTTACACTCATTTCTTGCCACAGAATGATGGCCATGATTATCAGCCATCAGCCTTGTAGGTACAATACAGGAATGGAAGAGCAAAAGCTGAGTTTTAGCAAATTCCTCTTTAGCAAACAGTTTTTAGTTTCAAGATGCCTTGCAGAGGGATATAAATATATTGGGGCATTCACTGACCAATGACAACTGGGATGAAACTGAACAAGTCAAAATGCCAGATTCTGCATCTAGAATGGAGTAACTAAGTACAAATTGGGAGGAGTGGCTGGAAAGCAGCCATGTAGAAAGGGACCTCAAATTCAAATATCTTAGAGATCACTACTATTTGATCAACCAGAAGGGACTCAGGTACATGGGGACAAGAATTGTCTGATGATCATCAAACTGACCTGAATGGAAGGAACTGAAAACATGACAACTTCCCTTGTTTGTCCTGCAGCTCACTTAAAGGGACAGAGAGATGATCATCAGGTATCATTAGTTGCACAATTATCAATACTATACTTCAGCTGCAGCAGAGTGAATAAAATATGCTTGCTTAGTGGACAAGATAAGAACTGTACTTTATGCTCTCAGCTGTCCCAAATAATACTGCTCCTAAGGGTATTACAACAACACTTTAGAATTCAGAATGAAATTTCCTGGTTAGAGATGTGATTTAAAGTAATTGACTTACTATTCCTAAATGCTTAAGCAGTAAATCTCTTAAAGCTGCTACCAACAGCTATTATCTCCACAGCTCAGGGACAGAAATAGCCACCACACAAAGGAGTGTCCCCTGCTCTGCACGGCAGACATCGAGTTTTTGTCAGAGTAGTCCTGAGGAATAAGATGTGTTCCTTCCATTTGCTTCTAAGAGTACTTGTTGCCCCTGAGGAGCAGAGAAGGGGATGTGTGGGATGTTGTCTGTAACACCTAACAGTGTGCAAATGCTGCTCTCCTTATGGGACAGAACAAAATACACAGCCTCTTTTCTCAAGGTTGTGCAGCAGTGTCAGCTCCAGATGACATTCTGGTCAGAGGGGACAGTGAAGCCCCACACCTCCCTAAGGACTAAGCCAGGACTCTTCACAGAAACAGCAGGAGCAAGAAGCTCTCTTACAGAAGCAGCATTTTGACAAGTGCTGTAGTATGGTACAAGGTCAGTCATCTGTGTTATCATGTAAATCAAAGAGAATTTTTAATCATCTGCTCACATGTGCTGATGCCTGGGAAATTTAACAAAGACACAGAGCAGTACAATTAGCTGAGGAAAGAAAATAATGAGAGCTTGGTTGCATTTAAATGAGAGCTCAGTTGTATTTCAAATCCCAGCCATGGTGCAGGGCCCCGGGCTCTGTCTCCAGCTGTTGCGAGGCTCTGCTCCAGCAGGTGTCCCTGTGACACAGGACCTGGCGCCGGCTCCCAAGCAGACACGCAGCCCCTGGGTGTCTTGTGGCATTTTCCTGTGAGTCACCCCGGCTGTAACACGGGTGAAGGCATTGCAGAGGAGCTGGGAGCAGACAGACTTTCTCACCTTATAAAGTCTACTTTCAGTAACTACCTCCCGTCTTGGAGCAACAAGGGCTCTTCACACTGCTTTCTCTTATGGCAGAAGTACAGCCTAATAATAATTAATTAACAAAAAAGCTTAAATCATCTGCCTGCAAAATATATGCCATGATAACACATTTAACTGGAACGATAGTGCCTGGGGAATGCTTATGTCCAGTAGGGTGCCCCACATGTCAGCTGGGACACAATTCCTATTCTCCTGTTTGGTAAGGAAAGCTGCTTGGAAAGGACCTGGCTGCTCTGGTCCAGGGAGCTGTTCCATGCAGACCCTCTGTGCCTCACCCAGCAGCAGACAAGTGACAAAATCCTGAATTCATTGAATTCTCTTATCATCTCCAAGTGTATTCCATCTAAATCAGGAAAAAACGCAGCTGCCGAGCCCATAATCTGTACACGTACCCCACTGTGTCTATGCCTGCTTCTTGTTTGGAGTGGCTGCCTCCTTTCTGGCTGTGCTAGTCACTAGGCGTATTTCACCAGCAAAGCAGCACCAAATAGAGCTCATGAAGTTGGGCATATATCCATGGTTGGGCTGCAAACATCTGGACCAGGCAGGCTAGATGGCTCTTCTTGGCCTCTGTTTCCTGATATGTCGATTTAAGAACAGCAAGACCTGCCTTCCTGCAGGCTGGAAGGCTGGATTTGGCTAAAAGCATAAAGCAGGCTGAGATGGATGCTGCCCCCGGAGCTGCTCGCTGCCAGCACTGATGGGACGCTGCCTCAGCAAGCATAAGCTGTGGCACGGGAACCATAATCTGCCAACTTCTGGCTGCATCAAATTTGCTGAGAGTGCCACAAATAAAAGGGATCTAAAGAAATGGTAAGCAGCTCATAATAGATGTGACATGCTTATTTCCTTAGTGTTGAGGAAGAAATCTCACAGATAGAGAAACTGGGAACAACAACAAAAACAACACAGGGAAAAGGAGCCAGGAATGTAAGGCTAAACGGAGATCAACGCATCTGTGCAAGCTCTTGGGCCTCAGCTGCTTTTATATGCCTAATGATGTTGGTTTATGCCAGCTGAAGTATTGGCCCACAGGACTGAAGAGTGCTAGGCAAAATAATGAAATGGAGATGTCTAACCTAGTCGTTTTTTTCAAATAAGGTAAAGAATTTAATCTAATCACAGCTGGATGTTCACCCAACTTTAACATTCAGATTTTATACAAATAGACATTGCTGAGAACCAGCTATACTCAAGGGAATCCCTCTTGCCCTGATTCCCCTTCCTCCTTTGGGTTGATAACACAAGGTTTATTTCTTTGGGAAGAACCATTTTAGGTCCCAGGTTCCAGGATGCTGGGGTCACAGGATGAGGGGTTCCTATGCTTGCCACTAGGCCTGGTGCCATGTGACCCAATGAAATGAGAAAATACTTTAGTTGTCTGAGCTGCTGTGCAGTATTCTCTGTGAACTCTGACAAATACCCACAAGAGAAGTAAAAGGGAAGGTTTTGCTGCCTGTCTCACGCACTTCACAACCACTGGCAAATTGCAGCAATCATCAGCTCCTACTTTATTGGTATTCAGGACCTGTCACCGTTCCCCCAGCCTTTGATGCTGGATACAATCTGCCATTTAGCCACCACAGTAGAGCATGTTTCTCAAGCCATTTCAGTGAGCTCTCAAGGCAAAGGGAAAGTCGCCTCATGAATACTAACATAGCTCTGTCATATTGACCTGTCTGTGCTCCTGTAACCCAAGAAGAAAAAAACCCTTACCCTCCAGGCATCTATTCACCATGTCACATTTTCTTTTTGAAATCTTTTCAAGGTAAGACACCTAATTTACTGCCACTTCTTTCTCTGCAACCTGATAAGAACTGATAAAATTACCAGGCACAAAGACTCTCATGAAATATTCCTATTTCTCAGCACACACAGGAGTTATGCAAGAACAAACAGTTCTCAGCAAAAGTGTCACATTGTGGGGGACATCACGATCGTTTGGGAAGCAATGAAAAAAGGAAAGCCGTATTTGACAAAACCATCGTACCTCATGCAATAAAGGGCTCCACAGGAATCTGGTCAAAGCCACCTGCACCTGATTCACAACGTTCTGTCAGTCTAAATGTAAGCAAATGGAGTATTTTTTCCTTTAAAGACATCAAAGCTATTGGCAAAGCACTAGCTGTCACAATAGTCCCAGGAAAAATGCATTATCTCCACCTTAACACAGAGAGAAACTGTGGTAATGAAAGGTTCAAGTTATCAAAGAGTGAGGGTGTAAGGCATAAAGCTGGTATCCTGAATCTATCCTTTTCTGCTCTCTAAAGTATATTTTTTTTCTTTTTAAACTCATTTTTGAACAAAGTAACTCCTTCCATGCCTGGGACTCAGAAAAAGTCTGTTCTTAGTGTGTTTGCTTCTGCTACTCAGATGCTGGGAGCATAAAATGTTCTGCAAAACACAACATGAAAGGCAAGATATTTCCCACCCTCACTTGTAGTGGGCACAAATAATGGTTGAAGACAGACATATTTTAGACAAAGTGTTGGATTTGAATTATTTTTTTTTACACAAAAGTTAAGTAAAATTCTGGATGCTTTTATCATGTTAGTCATCACATTCAAAGCCACTGTGATGCCAGAATCTGGGATACCTGCATTTCCTTGTCACATGGTCCCCACAAAGGTAGGGCTCTGCTGTGAAGCTGAGTCCAGGAGTTTAATTCCAAAGAAATTCCATTTTTCCTTTTACTGTTAGGGGTGGTTTGTGACCTCAGAGCTCCGCATGCCTACAAAAGGTCACAGGTGAGAACTGGCAGAACAGCATAGGTCAGCTTTGGTTTAATTATAATGTCATACTCATAAGCCATAATACAGGCTGGATTCTAAAGGTTTTTTTAGCACGGGGGATATTATTTGTATGGTTTTGCTGATGAAGTTGCATGGAAAGCATGCTGGAAATTGAATGCATTGGCAATGTTAATACAATAATCACTTTTGGTTTCCTTTCAGCTGGTCAGGATTTGATATTGGTTTTCCTGAAGACATGTAACTTATTTTGTGCACACTGCTTTAAGTAAGCTTTTTCAGAGATGAAAGACAGGCTTTAAACTGAGCCCAGCTTCATGTATGGCTCCTGGCAAAAAACCCAAACTTCTGCTTGCTCTAGTTATACAGGCTGACCCAGGTTTGAACCCTCCTGAGCAGTTTGGTCATCAGTAAAAGAAAAAGAGCAGGTATGACAACTGAATCATTTCTTCAAAGATTGGATGTGGGATCAGATCCATGTCTAATTCCTGGATACTGCTTGATATATCCGTGTACTGAAATATATGGTAAACACTAAGTTAATTTTGGAACTCATTAAAGTCTTGATAAAAAGTAATGAGAAAAGTCATGTTTTTAAAAAGGACAAGATGGGCATCAGCTTGCGTTGGATCTGCTCTCCTAAGCAAGCCTGGTGTGACTTTCCAAAGGCATCCTCCTGTTTCCAGGCAACTAGGGCTATGCTCCCGCCTCTTAAATTGTAACCATCACTGCACTTTGCTTATTAATTCTTCAGCAAATGGAGGAAAGTTTCACTTCTTTTGATGAACAATATACTTTATGGTTCATGAAACAGCCCTGGACTTGGTAGTTTCTATTTAGAAGAAGCTCAGGCTAAAGTGAAAGAGCCATCCAGGACTTGGAGGTCGTAGGAGGATAACAAAGTTCTCCCTGCTGCAACCGTGAGAGCTGGGAAAACATTTTCAGATTTTTTTTTTCCATGAAGAAAAATAATGTCCAAGTATTTGGACTGACTGAACAGCTTTGCTAATGTTTAATCAGATGGCTTCTGGAAGAAACTGCTGGGGAAAAAAAACCCCACACCACTTTGAAATGAAGACATGTGGTTTGATGCCTCCAAGATGAGAGGTTTATTTCTTTTCTATCATAAAGCACTTCCTGCATTGAAGGCAACAGAAATTTTAGCCCAAATTTGGCAATGATTTCATTTGAAGAAAATGTTTAACTCATGCTGAAACGTTTATACATACATACATTATTTAATATTAATGTAAAGACAGCTAGAGAAAGCAAATCCCTATCATTCCCATACTGGAAACACTCTTCTACTTTTATTTTCGGCAATTAATTTTTTGCATTCTTCTCATGACAGCACCATTGCCCTGTACGAAATAAGGTAATTTGAATAAAGAAGTACCATTATTTTGTAGGAGGCAAGGAAGGAGACCAACATTTGGAACAGATGCCCCATTTAGATGATATATTAAAGTATTTCCAGTTTTGCAATAGAGCAGCTAAGAGCTAAGTGACTTCATTACAGCCCAGCATTATGAGTAACTGGAACAGGGACCCAGTCTCCAGAGTCCCCTTTCGTGTCTATAAGGTGCTGTGCAAAACTTACTTAAGTTAGAAATCGCCTGTTTTTATTTATCAGGATGCATAAAGACTTCATTTTTTATTGCAATTTGGGAGCAATGCCAAATGTTTTACAATCAAAACTAAAATGGCGTGTTTGCTTCCAATCACAGCTTCTTTGTGCTTCATTTCATTAAACAACCTCGATTTTCAGGGATGGGAACAGAGGGCAAAGCATACTGTGCACAGTGATTTTTTTTGATGGTTTTCTAACCTTGGAATGATTGAGAGCTACAGAAAGAAGTGGCGCAAAAACTTAGGGCAGGCAAATACATTTTAAGTTCCATGTCTCAGTTGGCTTCAGCTCTTGCTCACAAGCAGTGAAGATTCAAGGAAGACACTGAGAAGGGGCAGCTCACAACAGCACTGAGTCTGCTAATTGATGATACTGGTTTTCAGCAGACTTTAAATCCATGGAGAGAGAAATGTAGGAGGACTAACAAAGAATAAATGTAGAACCAACTCATTATCTGGTATAAATCAGAGTATTCCTACTGAAGTAGAGTATGTACACAGCTTATGCCTTGCAAAATATCTGAAGTGGAATCACAGTCTCAAACAAGGAGCTACATATTCTGAGTTAGAGAACACTTGCTAAAGAGATTTACAGCAGGAAAAGACATTATGTTTTAATCTAATACAAAGATCCAGTTAAGCCATTTTTCAGTGACATTTCAGTTTGATAATTACTGAGTTGTGCTTTGCACATGCTTACATGAAAAACAAAATAAAAGCTAATTTTAGAGTCCTCAATCAAGCCTGCAGTTAGTCCTAAATCTTGATGAGCGGCTCCAGTTATTATCTTCTATTTTTAAAATATTTTGATTGATTTTCCTATTCTAAAGAACTAAACTGTAAATAATTTCTGCTGGTTCCAAAGTTTTTTTCTTTTAATCAGTAAGAAAAAAATGAGCTCTAATACAAAGAAAGAGGGAAAAAAAATCACAGAGTAAAACCAATTTCTCCCAGTTACTGGAAATTTCTGCCTGGAGAAAGCAGTCTGCATTGTCAAATTGCTCAATATAGATCTTTTTCTGAAATAATGCTGCTTTTCCAACGCTGCTCAGTCATACTCTTGTAGTCTATCATATCTGTCACAGTAATAGTTGACAGCCTTGGCCAGCAAGGCATGTGGAGCTGGTGCCAAGGTGTCTTTATCCCTCTCATGGTCAACATATGGGTATAAGCCTGGGACCTGCAGAACAGTCCCCTGCAGTACTGGGCATCCCAGCAGAACTGGGCTTGTCCTGTGCAGCAGCTGTGGAACTGCTGTGCCCTGCTGAGAACACCCTCAATGAACACTGACCCACCTGTGGGCATGAACAAACACGGCAGGAAATGGTTTAATACTCCTTGTTGAAGTCCTTGTTTGATTCCTCAGTGAAAACCAGTAGTGAGGAGGATGCTCGGGGTCTTAATGACCTTGGCCACAGGTGTGATGGGAGACAAATCACATCCCCAGTGTGAAGCAGGCCGTGCTCCCCAGCTGGGCGAGCAGAGAGGCTCTCACCAGACTTGCTCTGGCTGCTCCTCAACACACACATTTTGAGGGACAACAGGGGTGGAAGGAAGACAGGCCCCTCCAGGAAGGAGTTGAGGGGTAGGAGCTGTCTGGGATCTTGTGAGTTCCAGTGGAAATGGTGCTGAGGATATTTCTCTCTCCAGAGATATCTCTGATTTTTGGTTTTTTTTAACACCATTACTAGCTGTTTAACACTTCCTAGGCTTTGCACAGGTGCCAGGCAGAGACCCACTACTTCAGCTGCAGTCTCTGTCACCATTCACTAGCACAGCTCCTGGACTTCCCTATTTTGTTATTCTAGCCAATATAAGAAAAAGTTACTTGTAAGAGAAAGGAAAATATTGCTAAATCAGGCCATCCTTAGTGCTAATGTCTCCATGGAGTGCTACTAAGGTTTTGGCTATCACCTTGCAGTCAGACACTTTCTGGGGAGGATGAAGAAGGCTTTATGCTCTCGCTTGCTCTGTTGTGGTACACATTTTCAAGGTACGACCCAGTGCTTGTAGTGGGAGAGACCAAAGGAAAAAACATAAATCACTGAGCACTGGCTTTCCCCTGTCCCAAAGGAGCACCTTCCACATCTGCCAGGGGCAGTCATATGTACATATGTGTAGATAGAGAACACTATGTACACATGTGTCATATGTGGCAGGTGTATGCCAGCCACACACCTCACACTGTTCCCCTCCCACATTTACTGTTGCCTTATGTCACCAAAGGATGATGGATTTGGGCTTTATATTTTGTAGCAAGACCTAAAGGCACAGAAATCTTTAGTTGCCTATCATCACTAGAAAGCTTAAGTGTCCCTAGAGTGTTTTGGGCAGGAATGAAGGAAGCACAACCCTCCCCCCCTGCCCCCAAACCCCATTAAGCTGAAGCACTGAAGCTAGTTTTCATCTAATTTTGAGATTTTCACTTGGACTATTTCAATTTGTAAACCTCCAATTTTTAAAAACGTACCTATAACTCCACATTCCCTTTTCACTGTGCCAGCTGAATACCTGACAGATGTTAAACATTATTTGCTTTTTGGCTTTCTACTTTGCCTAGTTTATTCCAACCTATGAAACCTCAAAGACATAAAACATCATAAAAATAAACAGCACCAGTAGCAAACCTGTCATTCTTAAGAACATTCACCTCATTAAACTACAGAATTTCTGAAACCACTGAAATGCAATTTTATACTAAGAGCAGGACCTTCTCCATTAATAAAAATGGATGTGGAGAACCTTATCTCCTAGATCATTAGTGTCAGTCAATCTGCCATGGATTTACATCAGAGACGATGAAGAAAGATGTGACCTCTTCTCAGGCAAATCTGATCAGTGCAAGAACACAGTTCTGGGACACTCACACCTCCTGCAGCAAATCAGGTTATGCATTGTTGGAACTTGTAACCAGCAGGATCACAGCAAGGGTGACAGGGTTTGCTGGGCTGATTACAGGAACAGAGTCACATTAGCATTTCAATGTGTTGGACCATTATTTGCTCTTAGTCTCAGAAAATGGGGGTTCAGGAGTAATGTGAACAAGTTAACTACCTGGAACCAGTAGGAGAGAAGAAGCTATGCTTCCCTTCTCTTCCTCTGGCTAAGCTGTACAGCTGTGAATTGATAATGAAGCCCTTAAAATTAAAGAGCAGCTGGATTCGATTCTGGAACAATCCCCATACCCTGCAGCATTCCATCACCTTGCCTGTAAGTAGGAGGTAGATAAAAAAACCCAGACAAATCTTGGGACTCAATGCAAGGGGGGAAGAGCTGGCTGGCTTACATCAACGGATGGGGAGCCATCTGAGGGAACAGCTTCTTTTCCTTGGAGTTCAGTGTGGTTTTGCAATCTGTTAGTGCGGCTGCATGTGCCAAAAAGCTCTGTTAATGTTACTCCAAACAGGATACACATTGCCTGAAACATTAAGCCTCATGCAAGATCACTGTCCTACGTGCTTATGCTTGAGTCACAGAGGAAGAGAATGATGCTCTTTGGGTGGCAGCATCCAAAATGTGCTCATCAGGCTCACCATAACAAACAAAAGTGCCTACTGAGGATTGGCTCCTGTCATTAAAATTGCAGGCATGCTCTGGGTTCATCCTTAACTGCGTGTTGCTTCCTGATGATTCCTTGTGTGAGACAAGCTCCAATCCGTGCTGTGGCATGAATCATAATTCACTGAGCAGTTTATCCTCTGAGGCTTGTTTTTTTAATTCCACACATCCTTGCTTTTACTCTCTCCTAGAGGTTTAAGAGCTTTTTATTCCTTAGGGTTGAAGATGAAGGTTTGAACCCCCAAACTCAATGCAGACATTATCAGTTCAACATCAAGAAATTAAATACAACTTAATTTACCTATTCAAAGATTTAAATTCATTCTGCTTCCTTCATAAAACAAGCTGAGCAAAGACCCAAGCAACAGCTATTGAAGAGTACCTTAATTTGTGATAATATGAAAAATATAATGAGCTGTAGAAGCTGTGTCTGAAGTGCCCTGGGACTAGGACCATACGGCATTGTGTCCCTCCCAAAATGTTAAGTACTGAGGCTGAGGACTGTGTGTTTTTCCCTACATACAACAGATCACCTTCTTAGTCGTCCTGGAGCCAGAAAGTGACTTGAGAAACCACTACCAGTTAACAGTTCTATCAAAGAATGTCAGACCCTTGACCTGGAGTAGTAAATAACATAAAGACATCTCCGTGTCAAGATTCCCCCACGATAACACAAGGACAACCTGCATGCATTTTATTTTTCTCTTGAGGAATAGGGCACTAGCTCTTGCTGAAGTTGCTGGTGTTCCTACACGTTGCAGACTCACTCAAGGTTAGGTTTCATCTCCTACTGCTGGCACAATCTCTCCCTGTCCCTGTTGGCTCTGTTTCCATCTCCTCTCTTGCTCTAACTGCAGCCTCTTGCACTCTGACACCACAGACTCAGCTTTCTCATCCACCACTATATTTTCCTACTTCCTTTTCTAGGAGTTAGGAGGATGATGTTGACTGATGCTGCCCTTTGTCTCTGAAGCAAGAACTATCATATTTAGTGCCTTACAGTGACATGACTGCATGCATAGACTTTCCCTCTTGGTCCTTTGCTATCCCCCACATTTTGCCACATTCTGAGGAAGAGAACTACCTCTCTATCAAAAGTTCCCATGTGACAATTACGAGGCTGTCTCATCCCTCCCCTTATGCAGTGACAGAAATGCTGCTTCTGGTCACTTTGTGTCCTTTACATGGCCCCACGTCCCTGCTGACTCTGTGTGCAAAGAGAAAGGCACAGTCTGGCAGCTCTGTCCCTTTAGAAGCCAGCATGTGGGTGCAGAGGGAAGGGCTGGAAGCCCACTGAGCTAAACTGCCTTTCCCCACTGCCAAAATCACACGTGCTCCTTCTCGAGTCACAGACAAGAGAAAAGAGGACAATGACCCCAGCTCTTTCCTAGGTGAAATATGTGATTTGAGGTTGAGAAGGACCTTCAAGGTTTGGGACAGGTTTTCTCAAGAAATGACTAATATCATTCAGTGAGGTAAAAATGCAGAGGAAAAAAATAGCAGAGAAATCAGCTTTACTCTGGACCTCCAGGATGTGAACCCCTGACTGTAATTAAAAGCAGCAGCTGATGCCTTCTGCCCACTCATCTTCTAACATCATCTCTCCCCAAAATCACATACAGCCCTGTAGCCTTGGAGCAGGGCTTGCAGCCCAGATGGCTGCTCTGCTCCCACCCTCAGGGAAGTGCCAAACCCATATTTGACTTAGACTTGTCGATTTACATTAAACACCTCAAGAGGAACGTGGTTAATGGCAAAAAAGAAATAGGGCCAAAACCAGCTTAGAGTGTGAATGAGAACAAGCACAAAACATGAGAAGCAGAGCTAAAACAGGACAGACAGAACTGGAGAGGAAGGAGGTAACAGCCAGGACACCTGACCAGAGTGCTGACAGGCAAGAGAGGGATGGCACCTGCCAGCTGGGTAGCAGCAGCACTTCCAGCTCCCACAAGTGGAAGAGGGTAGCTGAAATACTCGTCCAGGGGCTGGTTGAGAAACTCACCTGCCCAAATTACTTTCTTCCTCTGTAGTTCTCTTCCAATTACTGTGTGAGTGCAGAGCTCTTTGTTACTGCAGGCTGGAATATCACCACATATCCTTCCTCGCCCAATGTCTGCTTAGCCTCACCACCTCTAGGCCACAATCTATTGACTTGATGCAGGGTCAGGTCTTACAGCTCTCTGCGATTGATGAGCTCCATTCAGCTGCATAATTTGAACTCAGGATTTTGCCTTTTTAAGTGCAAATATTCCAGCAAACCAATTCCCTGTTCTAGTCTGAGGATTAGAGGTCATATGGTCAGCATCTGGGACTACATGTAGCCTAAAGAAATCTATCACCAATTGCAAGAAATACTGAAAAAGAGTGCTATACCATGATCAAGGGTAAGAAAGAAGGGCAGAATATGCCTGTTAATATAGGAATGGTTACAAGACATCATGCTCCTGCTCTGGTCACTTTACATTTTGCATAATTGGTGAAAAACTCCCCTTTTGAGGAACAACAAATTTTTTTCTGAGTTTTCTCAAGTTCAGCCATTATTTTACAGTGCTCTGAGGTGTGTATGTGACAATAGCCACTATCTATGACAATAAAACAACATATCTTACTAAACATTACAGTGAAGTGAGGTAATAAATATGATACACATATGAGGAGAAAAAGCAGAAATCAGGAAAAGCAAGAGGAGGGAAAATAGCTCTAAAGGCTTCTGTTTTGAGAGCTTGCTTACTCTCTCTCTGCCTCCAAGACGCTGGGATTTGTTTGGGTACCCCTCTGTGCTGTGCCAAGTTCAGCTAAAATACATGCCATTCATTTCTGTCTATGCCTTCCTCCTGAACCCCAGGCTCTTTTTCAGCAAGGCACACAGTTCACTAACAAACCTGACACTGTCATTTGAAAACCTACCCACTGTATAACAAATAGCTGTTCTTCTTCCAGAAAGGCCAAACAGGCCTGTGATTGCAATTGTTATGCAATTACTGTGATTGCAGCTTTGCTGGACGTTTTGCTGAAATGTCTCTGATAATCAGTGAGGAACAGCACTGACTTTTCACAAGTGCCAATATCATCCATTTAGGAC
>WAAG01028561.1:65319-84685 GCA_013390105.1 Tichodroma muraria | reverse complement strand
AAACCATTCTGTGATTCCATGAAGGGGAGGCACTCTGTATTCTTGGAGCCTTAAAACCCAGTGCTAGTGCTTGACAAAATAACTGCAAGGTCTGATTCTGAAAAAAAAAATGAATACAAGCTTCTTCGCACCCTGATTTCACTCTCTGGGTTACGATTGCCTTGATAATTCATTTGAAAACCAAACCCAGGCGAGCAGCTGTCTTGAAAATTGAGTAACCTCAGGTTCACCCGTATTAAAAAGACCTGACCTTCAGGCAAAACTGCTCATTCAAAGTGATTTCACCAAGGCCTGGCCCTCATTTGATGTTTTCCTGATTACACTTCCATTGTGTCACCGTTGTGCAGCAGCCCCATTGTATTACACACACTGTCACCAGTAACTGACTGTGACTCCTGCACTCAGCTCCCTCAGCAGCTCCAGCCCCACAGCTCGATGTGAATTCAGTGCTCTACTGCCACTTCTCAGCTCTCAAAGCAGCTGCAGGAGCCAGAAACAAGTTCCACAACTTAAAATAGATGTGACCTTGCAGGATACCGGGGCTTGGGGCACACCGAGGGTCTCACTCACAGCCTGGTAATAAATCTGATTATTGTCACTTAAAACTGAATCCCAGCATCACTGAGGTTGGAGAAGCACTCTGAGATCATCGAATCCAAGCATCCCCCAGCACTGCCAAGGCCACCACTGAGCCACGTCCCCAACTGCCACATGCACACAGCTTTTAAATCCTTCCAGGAACGGGGAATCCACCACTGACCTGGGAAACCCATTCCAATGCTTGCTCACCCTTTCTGTGAAGAATTTTTCCTTAATATCCAATCTAGAGCACAACTTGGCACAGCCTGAGGCTGTTCCCTCTCATCCTGTCCCTGTTCCCTGGGAGCAGAGCCTGACACACCCCCCTGGCTGTCCCCTCCTGTCAGGAGCTGTGCAGAGCCAGAGGGTCCCCCCTGAGCCTCCTTTTCTCCAGGCTGAGCCCCTTTCCCAGCTCCCTCAGCCTCTCCTGGTGCTCCAGCCCCTTCCCCAGCTCCGTTCTCTTCCCTGGCCACCACGAGCCAGTTGGGAAAAAACTGAAACCTCATTTAGCAAACCCATCATTTTCTGGTTGAAGGTCATTTTTAGGGCTCTTTCAGGCCTTCAACTCAAACCACATCTAAGAGCACATGCACAATTATTCAGTGAACAAAAAAAAAAAGACATTTTGATTTTATTTCTTTTCCTTTGCAGTGCCAAAAAACGCTGGAGTCACCCATGCACACTGCAGTTATTGCAATATTTGTTAGTCCTTCCTCCCTTGCTGCAGGCACCACTGCTTATCACGGAAAAATTGTGCCATTCCCACATTTTTATCCATGATTATCTGGCATGTGTCACTGCCAGAAAAGCTTGATATTTATTTTAAATTGCTGCAATAATAAGGAAAGTGGCTGTATTACATTTACATTAAAATAATGGGATGCAGAGCATTTAATATGAAAAGGGATTCCTGAACAAATTGTTTGCTCAGTGTGTTTCCCACACAACCATTCCACTGCTCCTGCAATACCCCAGTAGATAATATTGGAGATATTGTTGTTAATAATACATGGGAAACACACATCCCTCAGGAATTTCAGTGCATATTTGCTGGGTTTCCTTAGCTGGCAACACCGTCCCTTCCTTCCCCACTTCAGTGCAAAAACAAACTCTACATGTGCTCACTTACAGTTGTGCCTAATTATATAAATGTACTAATTACACACACTTTTCAAAGTAGGTAAATTTTAAATGGTGCCATTAAGGAAATCTATTTGATGATGGAAATTTCTGTAATATCATATTGCAGTCTCACACATGGCAATTTTGCTCTCATGTCAGTATTTATTTAATGACAAATAACAGCAGAGGATAATAGAGTTGGGAAAGCAAATTAAAGCTGTAAGATTTGCAGGGTGATGTTGGTCAGCAGATGCTAAAAGAAAGGAATAAAAGTAATTTGGAAAAGCAGTGGATCAAAGGTAAATAACGGGTAAAAAGAAGTTTTGAATGATAAATATCTTCCAAAACCACCAGATAAACACCTGCAAGACTGACTTATCCCCATCAGAGAAAAACATAAATCATTGAGCACTTCATTTACACACAGAGTTATCAGATCTGGAAATCACTTACCTGCAGTTCTGAGAACCTCTTTGCACTCAAAATAATTCCAATTACAAGTAGGAACCAGCCCTAGGAGCTCACCCACTCATACCCACACTGGTAAAAAACAAACTGTTGCCTTTTGGGACCTTCTGGCTGACGTAAAAAGAGTTTTTGACTTTTAACATCAAACATACACCAAAACTCCTGGTTCTTTAACAGAACACCAGTGAGGTGATTGTATAATTAAATATAATGAACACTGATTTTCTTCGAGTACTACTTAAGTTTACTGCCCTGATGTCCCAGGTGAGTGGTTTTTTTCACACAAATTATAATAATTTAATATTTTTCTGCTGCAGAATCTGACTTAACATTGACAAGAGCGCTGGGCAGCACCACAGTGGAACAACACTGCAGGATACTAATCCCTCTGCCTTTACTTAAATAATAACATGGCAGGGAAGAGACAGAATCCATTTTCCCCAGAAAGTAGGTAAAAATTCTGTGTAAGAAAGGGAATTGGTCGATGTTCTCTCACACAAATCCTTGTGTCACAACAAATACTCTCAGTAAGTCACAGACTGTCACATCTCATCCAAGACATTTATGGAAAGGCTTGACAGAAGCATCTCATAAGCGTCAGGTGGGTGATCCTGAGTTATCCAGCTCAGGATCAGCAACGTTCAGGATGTTATCCATCAGTAATGTTCAGGAACTCTTGGACCTGGGATTTTGGGTACACCCTTCAGGGTTTGGGGTCCAGAGAAGCTTGAACAGCTTTAAGATCACAGATTCCTGTTCTGGTGAACCCACCCTAAATAAATCTGTAGAAAAGTCTCAAAATACCTCTGCATAGGGAACTATTTTTCTTTTTTCGTGGCTATAAAATGACTCACACAAAAAAGAAAAGCCTCCTAAAAGTTGGAATTTAAAGCAACTACGGTGCAAGCTGGGCATTGGACTGAGGAGCTGCAAGAGCAGCACGGGGAGCTTCCTGAAGAGAAGGAATTCCTTCCTCTTCCCTGTAAATCCTGTGTTCACTTTACCATTATTAAGGTCATCATCACATTTATGCACCTGGCAGTTAATGTGCTTATGACACTTTCAGAATGCTTTCAGGATGGGGAGCGCACAGCACAAGGAGTGATTTTGTGTCAACAGGTGACACCTTTGACCTTGTGCTCACAGGTGAATCAATTCCACCCCCTGCCCAGTGTTACCTTCTGATATTCCTCCTTGGATCTCAGGGCAGCTTCCATCTGTTCCTGGGAAAAGGTGTAGATGGCCGAGCGATACTGAGTGCCGACGTCGTTCCCCTGCCGCATCCCTGGGGGCACAGAACACGGGGGGGATCAGCTTCCCTCCCTCCCTGGCTGCGGGAGAAATTCAAAACACCCCCATTTCACAGAATCCCAGGATGGGTTGGGTTGGGAGAGACCTCAGAGCTCATCTCATTCCAGCCCCCTGCCGTGGGACACCTGCCACTAAATTCAGAATGTTACATACAGCTGGATTAGCACATGCACACTCAGCAGGTTGTTCTAGGAATTCCAAGCCTTTGGTTAAAGAATCCTGAAGGGATTCAATACTGATACCTCATTTTAAATGCCACAAAAATGAAATATGAGTATTATACGGTTTTGTTCCATCACACAATGGTCAAATACAGATGTCAAACCTTAAATAATTAATCTGCAGTCACGGTAATCAAGGCACTCTCAAAAAAAAATTATTTTGAACCATGCAAATGGCTACCAAAAATACGTTGATTTTATCAAGTGCTTATAATCTTTCTTTTGCTGTAGGAATACAACTTAATGGGAGAAAGGTAAAAAATGCTTTTTGAGAAAAATAGTTCTTTTTGGGACAGGCTGCCCAGAGAGCTTGTGGACTCCCTGTCCCTGGAGGTGTTCAAGGCCAGGCTGGATGGGCAATTTTGGCACCAGGACTTTGTGATATTTCTGCTGATAGGTGTAACCCCTTCAGCAGACTTGATGTATAAAGTTGTTCACGTACAGATTCGCAAAATATGGGATGGATTCTCCCTACAGAGCTACAGAACACCGGGCCAAAGCAGAGAGGTGACAAGGGTCCCCTCAGGTGACCAGCCCAGATCTGGTTTGGCACTGCAATCCTGGCAAGCCACTGCTGCTTCCCATTCCCATTCCCATTCCCATTCCCATTCCCATTCCCATTCCCATTCCCATTCCCATTCCCATTCCCCTTCTCTCCAGCCAGCTTTGCTGTGGATCATTCCCTAAAGTCAAACAACAGCCTCAGAGCAGCTTTAGCATCAAGAATTATCTGGACATGCACTGTTGCAGCTGCACTGGCAGCTTTGTTATCACTGCCTTTCCACCCTTGTTCCCAATTTTGCCTTCAAGAGCACAACTTTATGCTTTGCTGGAATAAAATGTGTTAATTTTGACTTTGTCTGGTGGTGTGGATGAACCTGGGGGAGCGAAAAAGTTGGAGTTTCTTAAGCAGAGTTCTCCCAAAAAGCTGCAATCCAAGACAAATTGGAAATCTTCAGGATTGGTGTTATGATTGCCACCAGGCTGCAAAAGCCCCTCTGAGGATTCCCATCGACTCTCAGAACTGTGGAGATGAAATGGAAAAGGAAATGGATGTCCTGATACCCCCCTGGCAAAGGGCAGAGGGTGGAGAAAGAGCCTGTGGTACTGGAGGGAAAAGATGCCATCAACTCGCTGCCTCTCATTAAATCATGGATTTATCCCTCTTGGACTCCCCAAGGCAACAAAAAAAAAATAAAAAAAAATAAATTAAAGAGAAATACAATAAAAAAACAAAAACTGCCTGAAATATTTATGAACAACAAGACACAAAAATATTTTAAAATATGTATTAGGATGACAACCCCATTCAATGACCAACAGTTACATGAAAGAATCTGATTCCAAAACAGAATGGAGTTTCCTGATGATGTGGGTTATTTTTTAGCTGCTAAAACGTATTATTACAACAAAAGCAACAACAATGTTCTTCATCAATACTTAATAGTGCCAAGTGCCACCAGAGAATATTTTGCTCATTCCTTTGGAAGTTCTTCCAGGGCAGCAGGGAGCTCTGGTAAAGCCAGTTTGGGATAAAATGAGGACAGGCCAGGAAAGTTTTGCCAGGATATGTTAATGCTGATTGATGTTTGAGCTTAAGCCTTAACATTCTACAAATCTATTTATTGCTTAACAAACTGTTTAACAACCAACTAGGGAGGAGATTACAAAAATCTCTCTAAATGGAGGATCGCTACAGAGGGTGTTGGTTTCCAGCAAGAATTTAGGAGTGTAAGTTTGGTATGAGCTCATGTGCACAGTGCTCTGAGTGAAAAAATCAGATTATTTAATATCTGCATGTGTCATCATGACATAGTATCAGGGAGCCAGTCAGCTTAATTAATTTATTGAAGAGAAAGTAAAGAGGAGAACTGGCTCTAAATTAAAAATATATTTCTAGGGAAAAAAAATCAGAAAAATGATTTTTTGAGAATAAAACAGAGAAAAAACTGAAGAGAAATGAGGCTCTTCAGTCTTGCCAAAGTTGCTTAACTTGGAAGGGCAATTGAAAGTCAAAGTATCCAAAATCCAGGTGGGAAATAAGACAACATCCAAGCAACAAAGAGCATTTGTCTCTTGAACACTGCACCTAAAGCCACATTCCATCCCTGACAGCTTTACTTTAAGAAAATACATTTCCACAGAATTAAAGAATCATAAAACGGTTTGGGTTGGAAGGCACTCTAAAGATCACCCAGTCCCACCCCCTGCCATGGGCAGGGACACCTCCCACTATGCCAGGTTGCTTCAAGCTCTTTCCAGCCTGGCCTTGGACACTGCCAGGGATCCAGGGGCAGCCACAGCTTCTCTGGGCACCCTGTGCCAGGGCCTCAACACCCTCACAGGGAACAATTCCTTCCCAATATCCCATCCATCCCTGCCCTCTGGCAGTGGCAAGCCATTCCCTGTGTCCTGTCCCTCCATCCCTTGTCCCCAGTCCCTCTCCAGCTCTCCTGGAGTCCGTTTAGGCCCTGGAAGGGGCTCTGAGGTCTCCCTGGATCCTTCTCTTCTCCAGGTGAGCACCCCCAGCTCTCCCAGCCTGGCTCCAGGGCAGATGGGCTCCAGCCCTTGGAGCAGCTCCGTGGCCTCCTCTGGTCTCTCTCCAGCAGCTCCACATCCTCCTGCTGTTGGCCCCAGGGCTGGAGGCAGCTCTGCAGGTGGGGTCTCAGCTGAGCAGGGCAGAGGGGCAGAATTCCCCCTTCCTGCAGCCCACGCTGGGGGATCAGCCCAGGATAGCAAAATTCCAAGAGTTTTGCCATGTCAATGACTAAAGGGTGAAGTTAAGGAGAAGTCAGGTGTGTGATAACAGTAGCCCCTTCTCCAACCCAAATGTTAGCTTGGTCTCTTAAACCACCCATAAGGAACAGACATTGCAAATATTTCCCCAAAGTGTAGCTTTAATGTGACCAATGATCTAACCCAAATTTTCCTTTATTTTCACTTGTTTAAATTATTTTGTATCCAAATCTCCTGTAATATGGAGTGAGTACATCACCTAAGCCCCTAAGACTATGAGAGACCAGGATAAATTAATTCCATGTGTACAGACATGGCCCAGTGCCACTTTTGCTGTTGTTATTTTCAATGAACCTCACACGGACAAACATCTCAGGGGTCTATCACTGATTTTTTAAACCCCCTGGCAAGTCTGACGTGCTGAGATTCACAACTCAACAAGTAGCAAACAAGACAAGAATTCAATTTACTGAACAACTGTGGGTGGATGATTGAGCGTAACGGTCTTGTCTTTAAAAAAAAAAATTACTGAATAAAAAACAACCTGTGCTTGGCTCTTTAAAAACTCCACAATGTATCTGTTATTAAACTCTTAACTGGGAGAAGGAACAGTTCCTACAGAACAACAGCTAAACATCTTCAGAGCAACTGGATTTTCTTGGGAAATGCTGGTTGTGTCTAGAACTCTTCTATGAGATGCCTCAAAGCCATTCTCTGTGCAAAACCTGCCAGTTTAGGGATAGTTTCTAGGGTAGCTCCAGGAGACCAATCTTTTTCTCAAGGATAATAGGGAAATCTATCAGCAGAACCTGAAGCTCCCTTTCCTTCAGGACTGAGATGAGAAGGTTCCTTCTGAAAGTCGGTAAGAAAATTTATTAACCCTGAGGAATCAGAGAATCACAGAGGGTGGAAAAGCCCTCTGAGATCATCAAGAACAACCATCCCCCAGCACTTCTAAGGCCACCACTGACCCATGTCCCCAAGTGCCACATCCACATGGATTTTAAATTCCTCCACGGCTGGGGAACCCACCACTGCCCAGGGCTGGACAATGAAAGAATTCCAGGCCAGTGAATGAATGCTCGGCCTTTCCACGAAGGAGTTGTTCTCATCCAGATCTACTTTTTTAATAACAGTGGGGCAAGACAGAGACTGGAAAAGGCAAATCCTGTGTCCCTGACCAGGTGATCAGGAATACATCCAGCAGGAACAGGAACAAACAGACCTCCAAGCCTGGCACTCACTGGTGAGGCCTGAAACAAAGAAAATCAGCTGATCTCCTGGGAACAGACAGAAAACCTCTTGTCAAAGAGATGCTTTGATAGAGAGACTGATTTTAGAACAGAGAAAAAAGCAGAGAACTTGCACCTCTCTGGCAAAAAACAAAAAAATGTGGGGTTTGGATATGGTTGTATGGTGCCAAAGTATAAAAAAGTACAAAATCCAACAGCCCAGATCCTGTGTGAGCACTGGGCTTTCGTAAGCTCTTGCCTCTGGAGAACCAGGGTAGATGAGGGCATGTGGAGCTCCAAATGTGTTCAGATGTTGGGCATGGATCATATTCAGGAATTTCCCTCTGGCTGACCAAAGCACCTCAGCAGAGCTCAGCCCTGACCACTCTGGAGAGCATCAAACACCCTCACTGTGCCAGCAGAGCCCAGAGAACCAATTAAGCACAAAAAGCCCCCAAAAGCTGAGCTGTGCTTTATATGAAAGGGAAATCTGTGGTGCGAGGATGGAGAGAACAGGGAGCTGTGATGGGCTCCCAGATCCTGTCAAAGGAACGATTCCCAGGCTGAGACTGCCATGAAGTATAAACACACTGGGAAAGCTGTTGTTTGCCAGCGTGTAGATAACAGGCAAAGAAGTGTCCCTTTCTTACCAACACTTTGGTATCTTTTGGTGCACCTGGGTAGGAATGACTTTGTTTTGGTCTTGCTCACATTCTTTGGCACCAAAGCAAAAAATGGTGGTCTGAATGACTGGAATATAGACTGGAATACGGAATCACTATCCCTGGAAGTGTCCAAGGCAAGGATGGACAAGACCTGGAGCAACCTGGGATAGTGGAAAGTGTCTCTGCCCAAGGGCAGGGGGTGGAATGAGATGATCTTTAAGTTCCCTTCCAACTCAAACCATTCTGTGATTTTCTGATTAACAAAAAAAAAACAGATTTCCCAGTACTATTTTTTTCCTTCAGAAACTGCAAACAAGCAGATTTGTTTCCAAAAAGTCAATGTTTAATACATTACCTACAGAAAGCTAAAGCAAAAGACACCTTATTTTATTGGCTAAATCAAGGAATTCTTTCGAAGACTCAACCCTCTAATGACTTGAAAGTAACACTTATACACCACTCCTTATCTTCCCTCCATTTAAAAATAATAAAAAAAATGTAATGGCATCATCCGTCAACTTTGCTATTCTCGGAGGATCCCAGGCATAATGGAGATAAATGGCTGAGGTCTCTTCAACTCTTCTCTGCCATCCAGTGAAATTTTAAAGGGCAGTTCATAGCTCTTATTTTTATCATAATTTTTTCCTGTGATTTATAGACTTTTCTGCAGCTGTCACTTATTTTCTTATACCTGCAGCAACCTGAGATATGGATTGGTCATTTTCTTCTCTCCAATCAATCCTTGCTGAGTTAAGACTAATAAAACTCCTTCTTCCAGCTCATCATATCATTATTTAGTAAAAATCAATTGCACCATGTCACCCTGGCTTGATGTCATCACTCACTCTAATGATTACATCCATATAGCTTAAAAGTTGCCAGGGGAAAGTAAAACTCTTTATGGCACATGATTAAAGGAGAAAAATGTTAATAGGAAAGAATTATGTTACAGTGCTGTGCATTGAGAGTTCTGGATGATTTTCAAGATGCTGTGGTGCAGGAAATATAAATTAAATTAAAAAAGAGTTTCTTCAGGAGGTTTAAAAGAATTAATGAGTTTGTACATAATAAAGAAAACTTTTACACTGTCAACAAGGTTTAGAAAGTTTTCAATACACACAGTTTTTACTGTCAAGGAGGAAATTCTGGTTTTGGTTTTCTTTTGCCACTAAAAGATCTTTGAGGTCTTTTCCAACCCAAACCATTCTGTGATTCACATACCAGAAGCAATACTGCTCCTCTAACACTTGAAATATTTTATACATATTTTTAAAAACTAAAAATTCTCAAGGAAGACTTGATTTAGAAGATAAGTTCCCTGTATATTCATTATCTATTAATTCCTTCAGATATAACAAGGTATAAATGCATTTTTGAATGCTCTTCAACCTTTGAAGGGAGTGCATCATCAACCTGAGCCCAGGAAAAAAACCCTCACAGGTTTGTTTTGGACAAGTATAACAAAGCTCAAGTATTAACTCAAGTATCACTGGCAGGCAAAAGTGTTAATCCATTTTTAATTATTAATTGAAAATTCATATTTACCAGTAGTGCACAGAACAGATGAATAGAACAGTGAATTATGCACATAAATCATCCTTAATGGCACTAAACTTACTGTAGGGGACTTTTACTTTAATCAAAATTGACTTCACTTTAATCAAAAGTTAAATGATTGGGTTTAGGCAGGATTTTAGACATTTTCTGCCACAAATAGGCATTAGGCTTTTTCAGAGGTACTTTCTCTTCAAAATCTGTCTGGGAGCTGGATGAACCACAACCTGCTGGAGAAACTCCAGAGGAGGCCCCGGAGCTGCTCCAAGGGCTGGAGCCCCTCTGCTCTGGAGCCAGGCTGGGAGAGCTGGGGGTGCTCACCTGGAGAAGAGAAGAATCCAGGGAGACCTCAGAGCCCCTTCCAGGGCCTAAAGGGGCTCCAGGAGAGCTGGAGAGGGACTTGGGACAAGGGATGGAGGGACAGGACACAGGGAATGGCTTGCCACTGCCAGAGGGCAGGGATAGATGGGATATTGGGAAGGAATTGTTCCCTGTGAGGGTGTTGAGGCCCTGGGACAGGGTGCCCAGAGAAGCTGTGGCTGTCCCTGGATCCCTGGAAGTGTCCAAGGCCGGGCTGGAAAGAGCTTGGAGCAGCCTGGGACAGTGGGAGGTGTCCCTGCCCATGGCAGAGAGTGCGATGAGATAGTTTCTAAGGTCCCTTCCAACTCAGACAATTCCATGATTCTATGAACATGGGAAGGGAATGAAATTTTTATCAATATTTATTGGTGAAGCTGGAACTGAGCTTTGGTATAGGCAACCAAAACTGACCAAACTTTGATGCCTCATTTGAGTCAACTGTGTTGACCAGATCTTCCCCAACACCTGTGGGAGCTGAGCCCCTCCATGCCCATGGAAGCATCTAAATTTAAGTGGATTTAGCTCAGTCTTTATCCCTCCTGGCTGTGCTGGTAAGACAAGCCTGCCTGGAGATCTTGATAGCCTTCAATCCCAAATAAAATGCATGCAGCAGGGATGTGTGGAAGAGACTGGAGGACATGACAGAGGGCAGAAATGAGCTCCACATTTTCTAGCTGCTAGAAAACAGGAATAATGCCCAAAAGCATCTGACATGGCAAAGGCATTTCCGTTTGGGCATCGGAATCGGGCCCTCATTGCTGATTTTCTTCAGGGGTTGACTTTGCTGTGATGTTACCAAAAGCCGGACAACAACTGATGATGGGGAAAAATATAATTAAGAAATGCAGGGATTCAGACCAGTTACCACATGGGCTCAGCTATGGAACCACACCGATTTGCTGTTGTTTTCTTCATGTGCCTTCTCCTTTCTCTTCATTTATCTGCTGCTCATTAGTGCCTCGCCTCAATTTAGGCATTTGCCAGCACTACGAATCCAAACTCACTCTGATCCACCAGGTGCTGTTGCAGTAGTAATAAAAATAATTAGTGATAATAAAAATAATAGTGTTGTCATTTGCTTTTATCAGCAGATAAGCTCATGGGACACTGCTCTCTCAAAACACAGACAAGTGCGCTCTTATAAATATGCACAAGGAAATTGCAGGCAGAGAAAAACAGTCATTCACTGAAAATATTGTTGTTCAGAAGAGAGTCAGCTTTGACCTCTTGTACCTAATTATACACGAAAACAAAGATTAAAAGCCTACTAATAATCACCATAAACTATGATTAATGATGCCACGCTTCAGTGCCTCAGATTTCCAGACCCAAGTACAGTAAATTCACTATTATTTGAAGAAGGAAACAATGTTTGGTATCTCTTTGTTTTGACTTCATCTATTGTTTTCTTTGCCTAAGGATTAGGAACAATCCATCAAAAAATTCTGCAGAAAAAGACTTTCTAAGGTTTCCCTCTCCTAATTCTACAAACACACAAAAATTTAGATGTTGTTATTCCCACCACATTCATGTCGGCTTCATGGATAGAACCACAGCATCATGGAATGGTTTGGGTTGGAAAGGACCTTTAAAGACCATCTTGTTCTTATATCACAGAATCACAGAATATTCTGAGTTGGAAGGGACACACATGATATTTTTTATATACACACACACACACACATCTATATATACATACATACATATATATATAAAATATCTCATTCTTCCTTATATCCAGCATAAACCTCACCTCCCTCAGGTGGATTCACGTTTCCCACAGTCTCAGAGTTTTAATTTTCAGTAGTTCTGGGGAAATGCTCCACACATCCTTGTCAGATGTGAACAAAGAACCTAAAAGCAGCTGAAAGAGGAATTCAGAGCCCAGAAGGACTTCTGCTCTTGAGCCAGAATTGATTCAGCACTACTCACTTTAAAATGCAAAGTGTTCAGCCCACCTCAGCAACCACTGCTCTGGTTAATAATCCCCTTCATTAAGAAAGATGCAGAGAAAACATCATCTCCTAAACTGCAAATATAGGTCAGAAAAAGTCTATTCTAATTTATACGGATAAGAAGAGTCTAACGTGCAAATTAGGGCATGGCAGCTGAAATTCCTGGGGCTGCAAAGCAGCCTAATAACACCTATTTATTTTTAATGCCTGTTTACTCCTGGAGAAACACAAAGAGTGGGAACAACAAAAGACAAGATTCCAGTTCAGGAAGGAGATGAAGCTGCATTCTCAAAGTGCAACTCTGGCAAAGACTTTACAACTTTTAAAAAAAACACAGACCACAGGTATTTTGGAGGTGATTTTGGGTAGGGGACTAAATTCATTGCTGGTGGGATGAGTCAGCATCAATCAACTGTCCCACCACTGGGATTTCATTGAAAAGAGCAGGAATTTGAAGAGAACAGAAAGACTCCTATCAAACGACCCAGTTCTACTCTTGAGTGTCCAGCCCTGCAGGAGCCACCACACATTTATCTTTATTGTGTCCTGGCACGTTGATTTCCATGGCTTTTGTTAATTTATCAACACAGAACTGTGCTTTATTCACTTCCTTCAACAGCCTCCCAGCAATGTCTTTACTACTGATTTAATTAGCGTCCTCTTCACTGTATCCTCTGAGTCATTAATGAAAATATTGAGGAGTATTGGACCAAGAATGGCTCCCTGAGGGGCTGGTAATTCTATTTTGAATATATTTAATATGCCTGGTGACAATAGATTTTGTATTTCTACTGGTTTTTGTTACACCTTGTAATAATGCTGAGACCATCAAGGATCTTAGTAATGTTTGAAATACACGACAAAGGTGCTTTAATCTGAGACTCACAAATCTCGCTCGAATTATAAAGGGAAGCGAGTTACAAAAATGTAAAGGCAAAACATAAAAATGGTTATATTTTACAGGGAGAGACTATTTTTTCCCTTTAATCTCCAAATGAAGTTCCAGGCCTGTAGCAGAATACCAAATGTTGTTTTAGGGTGGCTGCAGTGTTTTTTATGTGTACAGCTGTTCTTCCACTGGTATAAGTAGACACATCTGCTCATTAGCAACACAATGTCATTTCTAGTGTCTAATTTTAATTATTTGCAGATGATAGATTCCTTATGCAACGTCTAAAAAAAGTACAGGCCTTCAAAGCTGGGGAGAAATAAATATCCCCTCTGCAAGCAAACTGGGTCAGCACAACGAAAAGCAGATATTAATCTGGAGAATTCCTGTATCAGCACCAAGGCTAAATGCCAGCGTGTTTGGAAGGTCACAGGGAGGAGAAACGTCTCCTACATTTCTTCTTTATCATGGATGCACAAGACATATGGACTGAGAGATGTTCTGAACAAGTCTGGCAGGTGATGAGTTTGTTGTAGGACAGATGGTGTCCTCAACTGCTGGAAAAACATCAGCCCTGCTTACATTTCCTGCACAAACACAGGCAAGATAAGGACTTGTCCCTGACAGGAAAGGGGGAATGATGTCACAGTGACTTCGGTTCTCTGGGTGTTCACAAAGGATCAGCAAGGTTGGAGAGAAAATTCCAGAAGCCCCTGAGCAGCAGTGGCCACAGGTTTGCCCTTCACCCTATGGTCAGACAGTGAGTCCTGGCTTCATCTCTGCCACTAACTCAAAAATCCAAACAGAAAGACAGAAGGAATGAAAAACGATGGGATTTGTGGACAACAGTCCACCACACTCACCACAGGGAATTGTAGCTGTATCCGAGTTGTTTCCTGTGGGCTGGGAATGATTGGGTACTTTTGAGGGATGTGGGGAGAAGAACTACCCAAACAAGCATCTGGTTTGGACTGTGATCAGGAAAGAACAGAGCTGAAGGAGGCAAGAGGATTTTTCATTTCTCCCAAACAGGTTTTCACAGAATCACAGAATTGTTTTCAACAGGACCTAAATATTATCTTGTTCCATCTCCTGACATGGACAGGGACACCTTCCACTAGATCAGGCTACTCTAAAAAGAAATTAGTTTTGTTGTCTGCTTGACTTTTATACAGATCATGAAAGCAAGAAGGAGCCTTTCTTTAAAGTCACCTTGAACTGGCTGAAATCTCTGAAAAATAAAGGACTTCACCCATACACAGGTCAGGAGAATTCCAAGATTAAAGTCCTTTACAGGACTCACATTTGCACCACGCCAAACAATCTCCTCTGGTATCAGATTGATTTCTCCAAAGGTCTGGAGAAATAGTTTCTAACACCCCACAAAGAGCAGCCAGACTTCCTGATCTGATCCAATATGACATGTTCCTCCCTGACCAGGAGCACCGCGGGGTTTGGAATTGGCTCAGGAATTGGTCAGTGATGTCAGAAGGGTGATCCCACCAGCATCCCTGCTCCTGGCAATTTAAATCCTGGCTGGAAACCACATTTCACTTCCATTCATGCAGGGTTAATTTTCAGCCTGAGCAGAGAACTTTGTGATTGCCAGAGTCAACACAAACAATCTGGCTGAAAGGTCGGGGAGAGAGGAGAAAATCACCCTTCTCCCTAACAGGGAAGTCAAATATTACTTTACAGAAACTGTGACACTACAGAAGAGGCACAGAACTGATGGGATGAAAGTCCAAGTCCCTCTGTGTAAGCAGCAAGGAGGTGCCAGCAGGACCATGGTCAGGGTGCAACTTCAAGGGGACAGTTAGGCTTACAGTCCAAAAAAATCTGCAAAGCTCTGAGGATGACCCCATTAAAAAAATCATGCAATACAGACTCTGCCCTACGCCTCTGCAAACTTGTTAACAAATAAAATTATCTACAAAGATTTTTTGCAGTCTTTTTGGCGTATCCCATTCATGCCTCTTTTCTGTATCAATGACAAAGAAACAACATCTCAAGCACTTACAGAACCATCCAGAGCAATCCTCTTATAGATCAGCTCGCTCCTGGGAGAGCAGGAATGCTGAGCAGGGCACTGGAGGCTGAGCAGAGATGACAGCCATATGCCACTCGGCAGAAGTCAGGGGGTTGTTCGTTGCTTTTTCAGTCTCCCAATTCTAATGAATTATAAAATAGAGACTAAATTAAGAGTCAGGAGGACTTTGTCAGGGCCCCACACTTAGGAGATGCTCATTGGGGAGGATCTCTTTCAACTGTTTGATTTGATCAAAGGTTCCTGCTTTTCAATTGACTTCTGTGCACTCCAGAGCTTCCCTAAACAAGAGCCAGGCTCCTTCCCAGGGACAATTTGAATCCCAGTGAGGTGTCAGTCTCTTCTAAAGGACAACTGCTTGGAAAGCAGGAGTTTTTGAATATTAACACACTCGTACAATGATGAATGATGGGACTGGCAGTCTGTACTCTTCAGCAACTTGGTACGAACTAAACTGAGGCTGAAATGTCTTAATCTGCCACAGAATGTACACATTTGATGTTTAATGACATCAGAACAATGAGACAAGTCCATTATCTCTGCTGGGGGTAGAAGGGGTGAAATGGTGTTACCCCAAATTCTGGAAAAAGATAAAACACACTGAGCTTTTGTATTTTTGAATGAGAGCTGTACTCAAGAAGTTCAGCAGTTGCTGTATGGGACACTGGATACACCCAAAGATTGTGCTGAATTTCATGAATAAGAAACCGTCTCATTTATCTTCTTAGTCAAAATCTTCTCATTGGCAGGCTGAGTCCTGCATTCCCACAAGGCTGCCTGAATAAAACTCACTGTGTGCACACAGCTCAGCCTCAAAGGAGAAAAACATTGTAGGTCAGAGAGGTAACTCACTTTCAGTGTCTTTACATAAAGCCACACGTCCCACGGACAGCTAAAAACAGGGAATAGGTACAAATCAAGGCAAAGAAACAATCCCAACTTAGAGACCTTCTACCATCCTCACCTTACAAAGCAAAAATTTGACATTGGGATCTTGTGGTTCAGGTTTTTCTCATATCAAGGAATGTGAATGAAGTGTGAAGAGCTTTGCAAAATTCTCGGACTGAGTTTAGAACAACAATACCACAGAATCACAGAATCATTTAGGTTGAAAAAGACCTCCAAGACTTCCAAGATTGAGTCCAATCTCCACCTTGTCACCAGCCCAGAGCACTAAGTACCACGTCCAGTTCCAGTGTTCCTTGGGAACTTCCAGGGATGGGGACTCCAACAGGAAGGGGACAGCCCCTTCCGAAGTTTGACAGCCCCTTCCACAAAGAAATTCCTCCTGGTGTCCAACCTCCCCTGGTGCAGCATTAAGGAACCCAGGTAAAGCAATCTGTGCAAGGCTGTGGCCTGCAAAATCTTCTGAGAACAATTCCATCTTTTCCAGGGGTAAAGTGATGCTCTCACTTTTGGAAAATTATTATGGAAGAACCATGTGGAAATTCTATTGATCCAAGCTTAGATGAAGGTTTGGGAGTGTTTCCACCAAGCACTGCCGTGCCACACAGATGCCTGAGACTGTTGTAAAGGACTCCCCAGCTTGGTGTCACATGGAGACAGGAGCTCATTCCCAGAAGGAATTCAGCCACATTAGCGTGGCGTCCTGCCTGGGCTAATTAGGTGATGCTTCCCAGCTGCCAGAAATCCAAGAGTGAATCACACATCTGCCACGTCCAGCCTTCTTCTGAAAGCACAGATTGGAACGGTGCTGAACCTCAGTTGTATGAGGATATGAAGACATAATGTCATAATTTTACTTTGGTTTAGAGCCAGAAAGAATCATAAATTCAGCTGATGACTTTATCTGACCAGTTTTCACAACTACTACACTTCATCCACATACCAGTGTGCCCAGATAATGAACTTCAATCATCCTAAAGCCCTGAAGCTCTTCAGACAGTTCCCTGTTCTCAGTAGGCCACAGGCTGAGCCCGACCACTGCCAAGACTACAGGCATGGCAAAAGATTGATTAGGTGGGTGTTGTCTAAATTATTTCAGCAGAAATCCACTTCTCATGCCTGGAAGATGAAGAATCATAAATCCCTGCCCATCAGTTCCCAGCTCTGGCAATCAGGATGAGTGCAAACATATGAGTAAAACACGTGGACCAATTGTCCTGATGTATCAAAACAACCAGTCCATAAAACTCATGGAAACCCAGAACAGTTTGGGTTGGAAAGGATCTTAAAAAACACCTCATCCCCACCCCTGCCATGGGCAGGGACACCTCCCACTATCCCACATTGATCCAAGCCCTGTCCAACCTGGCTTTGGACACTTCCAAGGATCCAGGGGCAGCCACAGCTTCTCTGGACACCCTGTGCCAGGGCCTCAGCATCCTCACAGCCAAGAATTCCTTCCCAATATCCCATCTAAACCTATTCCCTTTCAGTTTGAAGCCATTCTTCTCTTCCTGTCACTCCAGGCCCTTGTAAATATTCCTCTCCATCTTTCCTGTAGGCTCCCTGTAGTTACCAGAAGGCCTCAATGAATGTCACCCTGAAGATTCTCTTCTCCAGGCTGAAAGAAAGAAGCCACCCTCTGGTAATTTCTGGCCAATTTCTGATAATCCAAAGAAAAAAAGAGCTAGAAAAAGATCTGAAACCCAAAAACTGGTAGGACACGAAGAAAATCTTTCATAAACTCTACAAGAAAACCAGGAAGGCCCAGCAGCATGACTTGAGGGTGGAGATTGTCTTAGAATCACGAAATCCTGGAATGGTATGGAAGAGACCTTTAAAGATCACCTCGTTCCAACCCTCTGCCATAGGGAGGGGTCCGTCTCAATGCAGAGCTCCAAGTTTTCCAGGGATAGTGCAGATGAATTATCCTGAACACAGCTCTAAGGGAGGGGGTTGGAAAGGGAGGTTCATAAATCAACAGCATGGGCCACTGCACTCGACAGATTCACAGGATTCCTTCTCCTGACTGGAATCAAGCCCCTCTTTTAAAATGATGGATGATCCCATCTGAAAGACTCGAAAGGATGGTGATGGAAAAAGACTCCCAGTGTTTAATTACACTGAGGGATGTGAAGCTATTTCGTTCCACAGTGGAACTTTCCCAGCTTCAGCTCCCAGCTACTGGAGCTTGTTCCAGTTTATCGGGGTCAGGTGCTCAACCTGCCACGAGGTACCTGCAAGGATGACTTGATCATGCAATCACAGAATATCCTGAGTTGGAAGAGACCCACCAGGATCATTGATCCAGCTCCTTGGGGTCTCCCAAGACGCCCCAACAATCCCACCCTGTCCCTGAGAGCATTGCCCAAACATTCCTGGAGCTCTGGCAGCCTCAGGGCCGTGACCACTCCCCGGGGAGCTGTTCCAGGGCCCAACTGCCCTCTGAAAGCAGAACATTTCCCTGATATCCAACCCAACCCCCCTGGCATGGTGCTCTCTCCCTTTAATGTGTCTGTTCCCAGCACTGGGGCAATTTTCTGGGCTCTATAGCCATTTTTTTGTCCCACTTCAAATCTTCACCAATATTTCCATAGATCCCTGGGATGGCAACAGAGGAACTGCACAAGACGTTCTGATTTCCTGGCCCTGCAGGCAGAAAATTCCTGACTCAAGCCCTTTCCATACAGGCAGAAGTTGCAATAACCACTTTGGGCTCAGTGGAAGACACTTATCCACAATAGTCCCTGGATCCCTCTTTGAGTTTCCCTTTCGCGGGATGGCATCACATTTCGGAGGTATCATCTGCAATTTTTTTGTTCCCAGATGCAGTAACAAGTGGCATAATTACGATGGCTGTTCAAATATTGAAATGAGTTACTTGTGTGCAGCGTTTCTGGGAAATGGGAGAAGGGATGAGGTCTACTGGAACTCTGTAAACATGCAAAATGTTTTCTGCATACAGTTTCCCGTTTCTGTTTGCACAGATGTGGGTCGTGTCAGCACAAAACCTCTGCCAAGGAGGATAAATTAAATCCAAAGGTTTGGATAAGGCAGATAGGTAGAATGATCCACTGGTGCCTCTGCACAGCATCTCTAACCCCTTTTCTGGTCTCTTTTTCTAATCACAAAATATACTCAGTACCATTGAAAAATGTAAAATCCCAGGTAGCGACGAAGGATAAAGGGCCTGGGTAGAAATGAAATAAAATCAAGTAAAACAAATAAAATAAAGCAAAATAAAATAAAATTTAAAAATAAAATAAGGTAAAGTAAAATGAAATAATAAAATAAAATAAAATAAAATAAAATAAAATAAAA